>NDXZ01004175.1:12356-28385 GCA_003055125.1 Paykullia maculata | reverse complement strand
AAAAAAAAACCAAAAAAATATGCAAGAATAAATGCAATTCAGTTGTTTAAAGTTTCTCTAGTACTTGTTGGAAATGTATGAAGGAAGAAGGAAAGAAATTGTGTTACATTTTAAATCTCTTGAAGCTAATTAAATTTACATTTTATATCAAACTGCGTGTGTATACGCACATATATATACATATGTATGTGAAATTTCCGTTTTTACTTGCAATGGTATATCTTAAGCAGGTAAAATTGCTTTTTTTGCAAAGTCAGAGCGATGGTTAGAATAATTTAATGAACGAAAATAATATGAATGTCTGCTACGAATCAGGTAGATATTGAAAAATGACAGACATTTTTTTTTTGGAAAATTTACCAAAATTTTACTTTTGTCAGAAACTCTGGGAATTTGAGTTAATAATGTTTAAGCATTTACTATTTTTTACTTAATATTTTAAAGGATTATTGTAAATGACAGAAAAGACTGCTGAGGAAAATCAATTTCACATACGAATAATACTACTTCAGAATAATAATTTTCTCTTTATTAGTGTAGTGCGAACCATAGGCAGTCTTAAAAGTTTCATCATTATTATTCGTAACCAGTGTGCGCCTCTGTCTATTATTTGCACATTTTAACTGCTTTGTTACAAAATTGCAATTTTGTAAATATATTTCTCCAAAACTATTTTGACACAGAAAAGAATTTTTGTTTTATCTTTTAGTTAAATTTTTGGCAACAGCGTTAAAACTTGTCTCATATAAATAACTAAATAAACATTTTTGGGGAAACATACATACGTACACACAAGTTTACACATTCATATACGAAAAATAAAACTTTATTTTCTTGGCACCGGGTTAAATGAGGATTGTTGTTTGAATACATGCATATTAACATACATATGTATTTGCATGATATGTTATTTTATGTAAATAAAAGTAATGAAAACTTGCATGTATGTATGCTGCAGTTTAATTTAAACTGTCTCTCATTTATTATTTGCAGCCAGCCAGCAAAGACATACATTTTTTTTTAACTTTACTGTGACAATAAAGATTTATATTGTGGAAATTATAATTTATAATTTCAAGATAATAATTTGAATTTGTTTGTTGCACAAAAGATAGTCATTTTTAACAAGAATCTTGTTTGTAGCTGTTAAAATTTATATTTTCATTATTATTTTAATATTTATTGTCAAGTTAAAAATAAATATAATTTTTTATCTACCGTTTTATGATTCTTTATTAGTATTAAACAATATTGTTTATCAAATTGCTGATTTAAAATTTATGTTTATTTATGACTTTTTTTGGCGATACAGCGCATGTTTTTTTTCTTGTAAAATATAAGGTGTCGAAATGTTGGGTAAATTTTTATGGCTACTGAAGTGTTTAGTTGTAAGTATGTGCGGTCATATGGAACAACATACTAATTTTTATTACAACATAAATAAATATTGAGCGGAAAAGTTATTCTATTTTTTGTAATCATTTATGCTATTTGATAACCTTTTAAGGTTATAACAATAATTATTCTGTTGTTAAGTTTAAATAAAAGGTTTAATTTTATTAAGCTTAACATGTAGTTTTATTTCGAAACTTATAATAATATTGCAGTTATATATTGTCTAGCATAACCTTTTTGTTGAAGTGTTAACTTTGAACCCATTAGAACAAATTACAAATTAACATTATTTTCTTACAGAATGATCAGTTGTTATTTTGTCAACCAAAATGATCTATTTGCCTACATCAGATTCCTTAATAGTTTCTTAGCCAATAACAGTGGTAATTATTTAAAGCAATTTGTATTGGAATTTTAGCAGAATATAAGGAATATATTTCAATAAGGATTTTTCAACTTTAAATATATTCCAAATTTTATGCATGATTGTACTGCATATGTTGCAAAAAATGAGCTACTGTTAAAGGCATCACATAAAAAAATGATGCCTCCTCCCGTAGAAGCTTCTTACTTCGATTCCAAAAATGCAAATATGGCTTTTTGAAAAAGCCGTGTAATTTATTTATACTATTTCAAAATAAATAAAACTTGAAAATACATATGTTTTAACATAAACAATTATTGAATGTAGTTTATAATATTATTTTAAAAACAATTTTTGCATCAAAATATTTTTTATTTATTTCTATGCCCAAGTAAGTTGTTTGGTCTCTTTGTAATTTTTAAACTTCTTGGTTAGTACATTTACTATTGGTAGAAGAATAGAACACACAACCCAAGTTGCAAATTAAAATGTGTGGTTGAACAAGTTGTATTTTAATAAATTAATTTCAAACTAAACCATATAACAACTTGCTAATACTAATAATGTTTGTGTTTCAGATGCAATTTGCTAAAGTTCACCTACACAACAAGTTACTGATTTTTTAGTTTTATTTTGTCTTTAAATATTTTTTATATTTGATTGGTGTAATGAAACCTTTATTTTTAAAAAGTAGCACATGAGCTTATACTTCAAATCTATGTTTATATTTTAACGCTACAAAGCAGTGTTAGGATATGTTTTCCTAACAAAAGCAGTCGTTTTAGTTAGACATCTTTTGTCATAAGTATAAGATCAAAATAATTAAAGTATGTTGTAGAAATAATAAACGTTGTTATTGTTTACTTTCCTTAAAATAATACGAATTTAAATTATTCATGATCTTCCATTAAATAACCATGAAAGTGATAAAAAATTTATATTTTTTCTTGCAACTTTTTCAGCAAAAAACTTTTGCCGGTGAGTAAATTATGTGTGAAAATAAAGTTGTACAAAAGCTTACATCAACTTTACACATTTATTTATAATTGGCGAGTAAGGAGAATAAAAGTTTCCTTTCTTTTTTTTCTACACCTATAATATTTGAAGGTACTTAGCATTAAACAGAAAAACAAACAAAAAAAAAAGTTTTATATTCCATCTAAGAGAAGTACTATAATAAATATAAATGTTATTATCTTTTAATATCATACAGCAGAATAGAAAAATAAAATTATTAATAAAACAAAAAAACTAAAATCAAGTCGCTAACTAAAAAAATATTTAAATAAAGATAATAAATAATAAGCAAAGAAAGGTGCTCTTACGACAAACGTGCACATTTATGAATTAATGTAGATTAAAAAAACGGGCATAATAATGATAGATGAAGTTGTAGATGAAAAGTTTAGTTTATTTTATGGTTTTTATTATTACAAGTTATAGCATTAAGTTTAAGATTTTTATTGCAGGTGTTAATATATATATTAAGTGTTTATCGTTGCTTTCATAAAAGAGTAATCGTAGAGGTAGAAAATAGCAGATAGAGTAGAATTGATAGTTTAAGTAGAGACATTATAAATTTATTCGATGCTTAAAAAGTAGCAAAGTTATGGATTTGTAGATTCTTAGATTTTTGTAACCTTTATCGTCTAAAGTATCGAAGGTAAAATAAGTTTATCACTGTGCTAAATGTAGTGGCTTTGTATTAATTTTAAGATATACAAAGCAAGTCGGAATATATCATTGTATTAAATTAAATGATATAATAGATTTTGATGTAAATTCTTTACAATAATTGCCAACCAAAAGGTGTTTTCTTTTTGATTTGATAAAAAAAAGTTAGCAAAAAGAAATGTTTTTCAAGCCAGATGAAATTCAATGCATTTTTAAATGTAGTTACCTATGATCACAGGGTAAGTTAAAATATTATATATAACTATAACTAAAGAGCTTTATAAACGTTAAATATATTACTCTGCTGGAAATATCAAGTATAGAAATTTTGTGGAGTTTCAGACAATTGATGTATTAAAGTTAAAAATTTATTTTTTTGCTTCTTGAATATTTCTTGGATATAGAAAATAATTTAAGTTTCTAAGATTATATACAATTTAATTCTCTTTTTGGTTTCTTTTTTCAAAATCTTTAAACTTTGTTGCCTTGAAAAGTTAAAAAAACATTTTTTAAAATTTGGCACAAAACCAACGATCTTATTATTTAGGCCAATGTTGGTGGCGTATAAGTGTTAGATAATATTCCAGAGACAAATGTTGCTCATACTTTTGCTTAACATTACCATAATATTTTAACCCAAAACTAAATTTCTTGTTTACAAAATTCTAAGAATCTAAAATCATATTATAAGTGCTACTTGAGAGGCATACAATGTATTATTTTATTATTAAGTTTTTAAAACAAGACGATATTACTTTAGCAATGATCTTAAGTAAATCTCTAGCAGTAGTGTTAATTGAGGTATTAAGCATTTTTTAGTTTAAAAACATTAATACTTATTCAAATATTGTACGTTTTTTAATGCTTCTGAAAAATTGTTTTCCTTAATATTTGCAAACATTGAGAAAACGTACAATGTTTGATATTAAGTATTAAATTATTATTTTGTACTTATTCTTATTTTATTTGTATTATATTAAAAAAGATTGTAAAACTTTAATAGTTAAACGTTGTTTTAAGGGTTTTGGAAGTAGAAAGATAACAGCAGAGATAGAAAATATAGTAGAACAGTTGTAGTTATAGTTGTTAGTAAAAAATAGCAGTGATAGTAGAAATAGTTGTAGAAGTAGTATTTTAAGTAAGAACATAGCCGGTGTTGTTTACTTTTGCTTCTGTAGAGTTGGTGTTTAAATTTATAAGATGATCCTTTTATTTTTAATTTTGTATGCACAAATACACATTCAGCGTTTCTTTTTTTCAATACTAGAAATTAAAACTACTATTCATATACATACTTTTACATACTAGTAAATACATACAATATTTAGAAAAAAAAATACATTCTGTGATTCGATAAAGAAGAAATTCATATATATTTATATATTTTAATAATAAAACTTAAATATTTTGTTGTAGAAATTTGTAAAAAAGTTATACGTAGTTAAGAAAAGTTATACTGCTATATATTCTTTAGAAATAGAGAAGTTAGTATTTGGTAGTTATAAGCATTTTATTAGTTAAAGTTTTGTTTTAGGTTAGGAAAAAAGAAAGTAGTTTAGCTTTGTGTGTTCTGAAAAGATAAATACGAAAAAAATAAGATTTGTACAAATAATAGTACTTACTCGTGAAATCATCCAGCTCTTCCTGTTCAGCTTCGGCAGCCAGTTCTTCAGGTGTTTTCTTTTTTCTCATCAAAGGATTTGGTTCCTCTTGCGGCTGCATTTCAACTACCTCTTCTTTCTTCTTGATGTTATACTAAAATAAATAATCAAACAGAATAAGCGTTGAAAAACAAGGGACAACAAATTTCTTTTTTATTGATTAATTGACTAAGTCTCTTTTATCTATACTTATATTCGTTTAATCAGAACATTATGGTTGCCCTTACCAACTTCTTTATTAGCCAGATTTAGGAAATATTTTGTTTAACTTTTGCAATATGTATAAATATATGCATATTAAATCAGTTTATCTACATAATACAAATTCTAATTTGCTCTTTAAAGTTTACTTGAGATATTTTTGCTCTTCCCATCACTAACTTATCAAGACAAAGCCTTTCCTGGTAAGTATATAAGGTATTGAATTTAGATTCAAAATGCACTCAAACACCAGAAAAAACTGGTTTTATCTTAATTTAAAAGACCTGTATTAATGGAAAAACTTTAAAGCTAATTTAAAATAAAAAATAAATGAAAATAAACAAAAAATCGATAAAAAAAACTTTACGGACAAAACTCAATATTCCTATTAATATAGATTTATAATAATTATTTAAGTTTGTAAGTTATAATGGCTAAATGCCTAAAAAAAGGAATTTTATTTTAATAATAAAAAATATAGAAAGCATATGCTTGGTTTTTCCCCTACACTATTTAAAATATCCTTCAAGTTAAAAAATAATGTTAATGGCATTAAGTGCTTTGCAAAAAGTTCAAGAAACTTGTTTAAATAACTCACACAGTTTTTTGCTTACTTCGATGAAAAGTAAACTTATGCAAGTCAAAGTTATTAGGAACAGCATGTTGTTGTGGTCATTATTTAAAAGTTTTTCATTTAACAAATGACCTCATACTGTTATTAACTTTATTGCAGTTAAGTGCTAATGTGAGAAACTTATAGTAGGGTATACAAATTTATCAATATAATATTAACCTAAACAATTTTGTTGATGGTATTAATTTAATTAAGGTTTTATGTAGATTTGTTCTAACGGATATAGTAGTTTTTATGTAATAATTTCCTTTTAATTTTCAAAAGTTTGTATTCCGTTTGTTACTTTAACATTTTACCTTTGCAACCTTTCAAAATTAACAAATACTGATAGTAACAGCCAATATTTAATTTAAGTAGACAGGAAATATGGTAAAACAATTTCTATGTGATAGTTAAGTTTATTTAGAACTCAGATTAATTTTGGACTTTGTAAATATACACCCGCACTAGAACGTGATTAATTTTCAATTTCCCTGGAATTCCTGCCCAATGCAAAATGATACCATTAATCATTTAATTTAATTTATTTAAATAAAAAACAGAACAATTTATGAGATCTATTAAACAAGTTTATAAATGCGTCAAATGTTATTTAAAAAAAATAATAAAATTTTAGTTTTATTATTAATAGAGCATACATAATTGGCTAATTTACAAGGTTTCATATTATGTCATATTGTTATAATGTTATAAAATTTCACAATAGTGTAAAAATATTTATGTTGCTTTTCAAACAAAATATGTCCTAATATAATACATACTACTATTGTGTTGTCATAACAAATCGTAGATCCCTGCGTCTTTCTTCTAAAAGCTAGATGTTCTGAAGCGCTAAGTTTATAGTGACTTTTGGGAGCCGCCGCCACTAACATACGCTAAAAATGTCCTATCCCAAACAATTAAACAAGGCCGCCGAACATTTTTCTAGAAGTCGCCTTCGCCGATTAAAGTGGTCGGCAGAGGTCTCTGCCAGTCAGATGTTTTATTTATTTTTTAACCAAAATTTTTTACTAAAGTTTGTGGCAGAGTTTTTATTTGATTTCAATGAACTTAGGGTTAGGAAGTTAACCAAACATTACAACGTCCAAAATATACTTTTCGCACAAACCATCTATTATTTTCGTTTTTTCACTTTTCGACATTGTGGTCGCAAATTTTTAAAATTGTTTTGTTTTGTATTGTTTGTTTTATATCAGCTGATTTAAACTTGAAATATCACACTTAGTTATGAGGGGTCGTTCACAGCAATCATATTTTTCCATCCTATTATTATAGGATATATGATTTTATGAGACCTTGCGAATTAGCCAAATATATTACACTATGTGAAAATGCAATACTAACAGTATCAATGTAGTAAAAAATTATTTAAAAAATTGTTAAACAGTGTAAATTTTACTTCTCTTCTTTTACCAATTTGAAATTTCAGAGCATCCGGTATTGCCTTACATATCGGATTTGAATCTACATATATTTATTAATATAACGTATTTTCAATATGTATATATCAGTACTAACTTAACTGCCATATGAACGGCTTTCAAAAATTATTATCTTGATTCCACAGTTTATCGCATTTTAAATAAATCAAGCACATATTTATTGCATTGCAAAAAATCCATGGAATTCTCGCTCAAATTTCCCGGAATTTCTTTTCCGAAATATTTTCGGGATCCCAGATGAAAAACACTACTTTTGGTAAAAAATGTTTAAATAACTTTTTATTTAATAACGTGTGTTATTTGCTAAAAACGTTAAAAAAAAGTTTTCTTTTAGTTAACAACAAATAACTATTATAAGAAGGATTAAACTTTTTTATTAAAACCAATTGCAGAGTGTCGTTTAAACCTTAGTTCAGATTGGTGTCTTATTGTGATATAAGATTTATATTTCTCAATACACTTAAAGAAATTATTGTTAGCAATTTGAACTATTATTGTTTCTTAAAAACCTTAAAGGGATTTTATTTTTTCTAGTTATTTATTTGGGATATAAAAAGGGGTTCAATAATGTTTTAGGCACATTTTCATCCCTAAAGTTTTTAACATGAATTGCCAAGAAATAATAACACAAAGAACATTTCAACACTAAATAAATGAAAACCCACATAGATAAATAAATCTATACAATATACATAAAAGTATACATACATTTTTATGTATGTTTGTAATAAGGGCCAGTGCCTTGTTGAATGCTTATTTACACAAATTTAATGAGTGTAAAAGGGATACATTTAACAAACGTGTTTATGTGTACACACACATTTGTACGTTTGTGTATGTGCAGGGAGTCTTGTCGTTGCTTGCCTTCATTTATCACATTTAGTTGTATGTACGTTCATATTAGTGTTGCTGTGGCCATTAATTAAAGTTTTATTGAGTTAATTAACAAAATACTTTATTTATTGCTATAATAATTGTTTTTGAGTGTGTGTCTGGCCTAAATGAAAGACAAACCTGAATAATGGATGCCAATATTATTGCCAATCGTTCAATTAAGTGAAGAACAAAACTAATTGCTTGACCCTTTCAAAACACATTGCGCGATAGTGCTAAGGTTTATTTGTAGAAAGAATTAAATAGAAATAATTATATTCTATTTAGGATATGTGCTGTAAGCTCTATTTGGCAAAATAACTAAATACTAAAATGGATTCTGTAGCTTGAAGGTATTAAGCTTGCTGAGAACCTTGCAAGTTTGGCGGTGGGTTGCCTATTAACCAGACCAAATTAACCAAACTGCTTTCTGCTCTTAGAAAAGGCTTAATCCATTAATCGTTGGGATAAAGTCAAAGGTTAATTCTTTAGAATTTAAAGATTTCGCTTTTATTTAGAAGAAAATCTAAGGGAGTTATTTTCCTTAGATCCTTTTAGGTAATCTAAGAATCTAAGCCAGACATTTCAAGCTTATAATAATTCTTATTAGATCACATAAGGCTTTTTAGAGCGAAAATATGACTTGCAGTCTTCATCAACAAAAAAATTTAGTCGAATTTTTTTTTAAAGAAGAGCATTTAAGTTAATTAAAGAATATAAAAGTCTTATTCTGGTAGGATGTGGAAAAAGTATTCACTTTATTACCAAAATCAACAGGGTTCATCCTCGAGTCAAAAAAAAAAATTATGTATTTAAAAGTGTGATCTCTACTATGGTTCCATATTTATATGAAAAGACTGAATGACGTATGCCTGAAGGAATTGATGGACACAGCTTATTTGACTCAGATTCTAAGCCCATGAGAATAATTAAAAGTATTAAAATGAAACAAAGTATGTAGCATCATTTTCTTAAAATGGACCTTTTTTTTAAATTAAAAAACGTATAGTGATATTTAGGTAACTTGTATTTAACTATTCTTTTTTGTATAAATAAAAAGATAACTGGTGGACTTTCGAACGAAAAAACTCAGATTATTTTTTGGCTGCACGCCGTCATGTAAATGAAGCTTAAAAAAATAAATTAAAATAATAAACACTTAACCAACTGAATATTAAAAAAAATAAAAAAAAATTTATTCTTAAATTAAAAAAAATCTAAATTTTTTTCACTCTCAGTTAAATTTTAAAATTTTTTCTTATTATTAAAATTTTATTTAATTCATTTTAAATAATACACTTTTGTAATACAAAAAAAGTTTCAACTAAAACAGTTAAACATGAAATATAAACAATTTGTTGTAAACCACATTTTAATTTCATTTTTCTTGTTTTGTAACACAAACACCCTCAAAACAGTGCACTGGGTAATATTGTTGCGGCTTTTGTTGTCGTTGCTGTTTTATACTCCTGCCAGTAATTCAATCTGACTCCGTTAGGGAGTCGCTCATATAAAAGGACTCCCTACTAGAGTCAATTTGAACTCCGAGGGTACTTAAGTTTATTTTCATTGTTTATTTAGTTGTATTAGTTCTGTTAGTCTTTTTTTCTTTTCACATTTTTCCACTTTTTTTTTCACTCATTATTTATTTGTTGCGGTACATTGTTTTCATCTACAAACTAATTGTAACATTTTTAATGCTCTCGTAATTATACTAATTAACGAAACACTAGTTTTTGCACTTATATTGTAGTTATTTTTTTTTTTATTTTTTTAATAAAAATTTGAACAATGTTTCATACACAAAAGACTAAGTAAAGGAAATATATGTTTAAAAAAAGGAAGGAATTTATGTGAAAAGATATATAATTAAAGAACACTGAAGCTTATTGCTAAAAAATATCTGGATGTAAAAAGTAACAAAGCATTTTTTTTCGTTTTTGTTTTATTGAGAGCTTTGAAGTAGACAGTGATATTACTTTAATTAAAATATGGTTGAAACTATAATGTTTAATTAGCTTCGTATTGTTCTTCATGCTAACAATATCACAAAATTTGAACTATAACTCTTCGTTTGCTTTTTTTTTTTTGTAAAACAGTAGTTTACTTAGAACTCATTGCAATTTTTAAATGGTGTATTCAAAGAAAAAAAATACAATAAGAGAAAATGGCACTTTGATTACTTTTAACATCTTTTAACAAAAAAAACTTTATTTTAATATTAATAAGATGGCTTTCTTTATTATCTTGGGCAAATTTGAATGTAACTACTTTTACCGCGATGTTAAATTTACGAATTTGCAAATCAATGTTTTTGATATGAATGTATTTACTATTGAAATGCGCTTGTTTTTTAGAAAAGAGAAACCTTGTTAGTAAATTTATTTTTGTTTTAATACTACAACTTTGTAAGATAGGTTAATATGAGTGTTGTTCTGGAACATAAAATAATTTTCAATTATTAGTTAATAAAAAAAACATTTCTTTTAACTTTGTTGGCACAAAACCCCATTTGAAAAATAAGCGATTATACTTTTTTTAAAATGAATAATTTTTTTTTAATATTCCAAAAACATTTTTCAGTTGTTTATGATCGTGCTTTCGACCAACTCTTAACAAAGTGCTGGTCAATTAAGCCTTTTGATGGTTACAATACTTGAAAAGCTTTTGACAAGTTCATATTTACTTCATAATAGTAAATACATATCGTCGTTCTTAAATTATTGTATTCTATACCGCAAAATAACAAAAATTGAGATAAAATTTTTGGGCAAACTTTTTGAGATCTGTCGATCTGTGTAATCAGTTTTTTGTTATCATTTATAGTTTTCGAAATATGAGACATCGACTTTGTGCTATACTACACTTTAGTTAAAAGCTGCTTCAGCTATTTTGTTCAATATATATAAAATCAAATACAAAATAAAAATGAATAAAAACAACCACAAACTATAGAACTTTCTTTGGTAAAAAGACCGCAAACATTTTTTCGGTTCAGTTTTTTGTAATTGACAATTAAACTTTTTACATTGATTTATCAAAAAAACATCTTTTTCATATAGAACACAATAATTTACGAACGAGTGTCAAATTATAATTTATTTTCATACATTTTTATTTTTTCTACTTTCACAAATTAAAACAAACCTCTTCAATTTTGTTTTTTTTTTCAAATTAATTTAAAAATAATATTTTTATTTGTGTAAAATTTCGATAATTTTACTAACCTTATCACGTATATCTTGTCGCATCTTCTCACGCTCTTCTTCCATACGACGATGCTTCTCCTTGCGTCGTTCTTCGGCCTCACGGATGGCCTCCTGACGCTCTCTCTCCTCCTCCTCTGCCTTTTCCTTATCATCGCCATCATCACCGCCATCACCACCTACAGCGCCTGTAATAAACATTTAAGTTAAAGTCAATTAGAATAATTTAATATTACAAGTTTTACAATAGACTAGAAAAAGCCACTAAAGTATACACCATTTAAGGATTGATGAATCTAAACTAAAGAGATTAAACGGCTTAACTTAAAAATACTGCATCGCAGCAACATATGCTTATCGAAGTAAAGTTAAATTTCTACCTCATGATAAAATTAGATTTTGTAAGACCTTTTCTTTTTTAATCCACAAACATTTTTATAAGAGAAATTTTGCAATACACAGAGTCTGCCTTATTTTGTGCTGCCCCTAAAGAGATGTGTAATTTGTATATTTTTGTTTAGTAATAATATTTCTATTAAACCGGATAAGTAATTCAATTTTTTTTTTAATTTTTCTAATTTTACCAGAAGCCTGAATATTCAATTCTATATGCAAGCTGACTTTTACTCTGTGTTATACCTCTTTTAAGGTTTAGAAATGGAATTAAATCCTAAGTTTGATTCCTAAGAAACGATTAGAAGATGTTTTAGATTAAAACTACTTTTAATTAGGAATAAAACGCTTTTTTGTTTTATAAGTCTTATTGATAAAGACTTTTTTATTTATTTAGTTTGCACAAGAAAGTATGATTTTTTTGAGTGGTAAAAACATATTAGCTTCATATGCTGCGTATGTTAAAATAAATTTTAAGTTATGCCTTAAGATATGCAAGGCAGGGTTGTGCTAAGTAAAAGAAAAACACAATATTTAGAAGAAAAAATCAAAACGATCAAAACGGCAATTACGAATCTAAACACATTCTTATCGGCCTGAATAAATGCTTTATTTCTAATTTTATTAATGTTAAACTTACATATTGTTTATTTTTTTATAGAATAAAGTAAATCAAATAAAAGTATACTTAATGAAGAAATTTATTATTAATGCCACTAAACTAAATAAAATACTTAAATATATAAACAACGGGTAGCTGTCAAATAGTTTGAAAATTTTTAAATTGTTTTATTTTACAACTTTAGTCTGATTATAAAAAACACACATTTTTCATTAAATATTCTGCCATATGTGGCTAGTTTCTGCTAAACTATTGTTACATATATTTAGTGTTTACATGTGATTTTAGATTCAAATGCTATTGCGGTTTCAATTAATTTAAAATTTAATAAAAGAAAATGGTTAAGTTAAATTTGATATATAAAAATGATGTAAATATTTACGCATGTATGTACATATATTCAAAATGTTAAAATAAGTATTAAATTAAATAAGAAGTTTTTGGTTTATTGTTTATAAATTTTTTATTAAATCTGGGCGTAGTGAAAAAAAAAAAAAATAACAAAATTAGTGTATAAAAAAAATTGTCGGTTTACTTAAAGTTATTTTTATTATACAAACTACAAAATAACCGCCTACACGTGGGCTACTGTTTTTCACGTCATTATAATAACATATTTCATTGCTATATTATTATGTACTTTTCAAAAATACAACCTCTTACTTCCCTATGACGCAAGCAAAAATTTAAAAATAAAAGTTTTAATATTTCCCATCATTAAATTCAATTAGGAGACGGAAAACTGTTGTAAAGTTTTAAAATTATGTCAATTAGCTTTGTATATTAGAAATAATGTTTCTTTACTTCCTGATTGTTTTATGTTTATTGGTATTTTACAAAACAAACTGTAAAATGCTAGGCGAGAGTTTAAAAGTCGTGTTCATAAAAACAGTTGTCGTACTTTGCCAACGTATTGAAAGCGCCATAAACCTTATTTTCTCGGTAGAAGGACATTTTCTTTAAGAAACAAATAGTAAACATAAATTCAATTTAACTTTAATTCAGTAACAAAAGAGGCTAATGACTACAAAAATCTAATTAGCAAATGAGTCAAATATGTTCCGAGAAAGAAAATAGCAAATCAGCTAATAAAAATATGAGAAACAGTTTCGTAACAGAGTGCAGTAGTGAAATATAATACTGAAAAATAATGTAACACAATTAAGGGTTTTAATATTTATTTGATATGAAAATTTAGTTAAGGAAAAGTTTTTTGATGAATTTTAAACAAAAGAAAAAAAATGTCAATACCTTGTTTTCCATAATCTAGCTTAAGTACTATGATTCTTTCGCATATGTTTTTACTTTTAAAACTAGTTGCAATTTATATGAAATAAAATATGTTAAAACAGTACAAATCGTTGGATACTTTAAGGCACACAAATAATTACTATTTCGACTATATTTTCTTTATGCTAGAATTTGTCATATCAGATATGATGCAAAAATTTAAAAACACATTCCTATTTATAGTCATTATACATTTTCCAACGATATTTTACATCCATTAAAAAAAAATTAAAAAAAAAAACAAAGTTTAAGTAATATTTTTTTTCTTTCTGATTTTCAAAGTTAAAACACACCGCAAGTCCTTGTAGGTTAACAGTAAAGATAAAATAATAAACTGGTTTGACATTAAACTGGTTTGACATTCTAGAAATTGCTACCTACACTAAAAGCCATAAAAATATTTACTAGTTAATAAAAAAATAAAATATTATAACCTTTAAAGTGTAAAGTTTGGAAAATAAGGTATTTACTTGAAGCATTTGTTTTGACAAATATTTATTTGAGTTTTAAGAAAATACAAAATTTTAATACATTTGGACGGTAATAAGTCCTACTCACAAACGACAACACAGTTGCTTTAAATTAGTTCACGTTATCATACGATAAATTAGTTACGTGCACAACTCGCAGACCTAGTTGCTGTCACAACATCATGTTGATATGTATTTAACTTGTTGTTGGTATTGTATTTGTTTTTCCTATTTTAGATTTTACATATCTTAAGGCATTATTTCTACTCTGAGACATATGTATGAATCTGAAAAATATTTCTTTGTTATATTTTCAATTTTTTAATGTTTTATTTTTATACATATAAGTATGTATATAATAAGGTTTTAAACATTTACTATAACAACTGATTTTAATAATATCATATGTGTATGAAATGAGATTTTTATCATTTTTATTTATATTTTCTATCGATTTATTTTATAGTTAGCTGTCTTAATAATTAGTTTATTATTAATATTAATTTTAATATACTTGTTTGCCATAAGCGATAATTTCTAATTGTATTAAAACAATAATTTCACTGTTTTTTTTTTGCTTCGTTATCAGCAATTACAAATGTGTGTCGACATTTCAAATTAGTAACTGTCGTATTTTAGTTTAGATTACATTTAATTATAAATTATATGTGCCAATTACATTAATTAAAATTACTACACAGATGTTGACAGATAGTAGCAAATGGGTGACCAGATGTGCATACTTATGTATGTTTATATTAAAATATAATATTTAAATTAAATAATAATTAAATTAAAATATTTTTAAAAATGCATATTTTTTTATAACAGTAAAAATATACTTATTTCTGTTTAAACCTTTTCCTATAAGTCGCTAAAGGTTTTTATGTAATTAAAATAAACTTCTATTATTTAAAAACTGTTTTGAAATTGTACTTAATCGGTCTTCCTTAATTCTTATAATCTTTGTGTAAGGCAAATGTATTTTTTTCTTTATAGGTCAAGATCACAAAATCTTAATTTTTGTTAATTTATATAAAAAATAAATCTTCCTAATCCTCATTTTGTTTGCACAATAAATATATTTGTGATAAGATCTTTTATTTACTATTTTGGGACTCATTTATACAAATGCATGGAACTATAATTTTTTTATGTAGTAAAAAATTGCTGCGAAACTATATAAAGCCGTAGTGACAAGCAAAAAGTATAAACATATGTTGTTGGTAAATACATGACGCATGATGCTAATCACATAATAAAGTGCTGCATAAGAAGTCTTATGATGCCACGGTATTAAGCAACAAATAGTAAGATCCAATTTTAAGTGCATTTTCAATGCATTTCATATTTTAGCAATTAAACATCTTTTTCGAATTAAAGAATATGCATGGCTTCTATGCAGCCTTTACGATACAGAAAAGTTTATTTATATATTCGCATAAACACTAAATCGAACCCCCGCTTAAACACTTCTTTGTCATGAAATGTAAATAAAGTAATGCTAAACCGCTTCAACCTTTAGAGGTGTAGGTATTAGCTATTGGTTTTTATCTATTTTAATATGTATTAAACTTAATAAAATGTTGTAGACATTGTAGGTTTGTCTTTTTTTTGTTGACTTACGATGGCTTAACTTATGTTTAAAAAAATGCTACACAACTTAACGCCACATTCTTTAATTAAACAAAATTAAACCTCAAAAGTAAAGCAAATATACCTTCACCCCATTTTAGGAAGATTACAAAATTCCAAAAAATTTATTAATTTATTTTGTTATTCTTTTGTTTCAACTATGAATAAG
>NDXZ01004175.1:0-12303 GCA_003055125.1 Paykullia maculata | reverse complement strand
AATATAAATCAATATAACAATATTGACCTTAACCCTTGCTTATCTCACACACTAAGTCTTGGTTTTAATTTAGTCATTCATGCTTATTGTTGTTGCTGTGGTTGTTTTGAGCAAATCCACTGGCATCCCAGAACTCTATGGTTTTAAAATTGAAATTCTCTGTGGTAGTTTAGTTTTAACATTAGCAAGAGATTAAAAGAACCTTTAAACTAAAGAAAAACATACAAAAAAATAAATGGCAAAATAAAAAAACAATTTATTTCAATTTCAGCATAAAATTATACAAAAGAAATTAAAACAAAAAGAGAAAGAATTGTGTGTAAGAAATAATACAAAAATAAAATAAAAAATATTTTAATTTAAATAAAACCAAGGTGGAAATGTGCAAAATAAAAGAAAAAACTAGTTAGAAGGGTTATTTTTTTACCTCTTACAAAATTTAATTAAAAGCAAGGTTGAAAACCGGAAGTGTAGAAGATAACATAAAAAATTATAAGAGAGAAATGCACTAACACACATAACAATTAAAAAAACAAAAAATATTTAACAACAATAAAAAAACCTAAATTAAAATTTAATACAACAAAGGGCAAACACAGTCTACAGTGGCACATATATAAATACCAGGGCTCTTCTTTCTTTTAACAAATGAGAGCGAGAACGAAATAATTGTAAAAAAGGGTTGTATTTTGTAGAGATTTTTAATTTTCATAGAAATATTTATGGCAGTTGTAGTTTTGTTACAATAGTGATAAGTTATGCTTAAATACATAACAATTGTTGTAGAGCAAACAAAATATATTTAGTTTAACCCAACAACATTATTTATAAACAAAAAAGGAACTTATTATAACGAAGTAAATTTTCTATTTGTTTTTTTCTTCTTAAGCTGAGTGTCACATATTGAAACCAGTTTGCAATTCGATATAAAACATACAACAAGAACGTTTATTAAAAAACTTTTAACTAGATAGGAAACTAAAAAGTATTATAGTTTTTTCGTGGCTTTTACTTTGAAGTTTTATTAAATTCTTGCCAAATAAAGTGAAATAAAAAAAAACAACTCCTGCAGAACTTTTTAACCAACATTATTACTTGGTAGTTTGTTACGTCGACAGTAATGACAAGAGTAAAGTATTTTTTGGCTCTGCTGGGTATTATGCTTTTTACCCCCAGCAGTTTGGCAATAACACACGACAAAGTTGCCATAGAACATGATATTTTACGTTTTTCATATGAACTTGAATCTTGGCTGGATGTAACCAAAAAGCCCTGTGATGATTTCTATGGTTATGTTTGTTCGCGCTCTTTAAATGTCAGTAGTCAGGCAAAATATGATCGCCTTTTGCTGCAGGAAAGAATAAAATTTAATAAATTTTTGGAAAGCAGCAATGATGAGGAACTTTTAGATTCCGAACTACAACTTAAACATTTCTATGACTCCTGCCAGAATGCCCGTTCTATGGAGCAGCTAAAAAACACTTTGGTTTATCGTTCGGTGGGTGGTTGGCCAGCCATTGACGATTCAATGGCCATGTTACGCAAAAGACGCAATATGACCTGGTTACAGATTTTAAGTATTTTCCATGAAACTGGAATATCCTATTTCTTTAATACCAAAATTGAATTGATATCGAATAAACGTGTAGTACAAATACAGCCTGATGACTCGTTACGTTTTAGTTTAAGAAAATTTGAACAACTTTCCGGTGAGATAATGCATTTGTCAAATGTTGAGGCTGGTCGCGCTAGATTAGTGGCCTTAGAGATTTTAAATTTTGAACGCAATTCAAGAGATATTATGAAAATAACTATTGCCGAGCAGGATAAAGTTATGGAGTATTCTTATGCTGATTTTAAGCTGTTGAATTTTGGTTCAGTTTATCCTTTGGATTGGGACGGCTACTTCCGCAAGGTTATGGGTAAACCATTAAAGCCTACTGACTTGATTATTGTTTCAGAGATGCCTAAGCTTATACAGTATTTTGAGCTTTTGCAAAGCACTACATTGACAAGATTCTTAAATTGGCTGTGGATTGATTACTTGATGGGTGAGTTGAAAACAGAGAGTGTTGAAAATCACAGAGAGAAAAAAAAACTGTCACTAATAAACTTTACGTAATTTGTTTATTGACTTGACTTGACCTGATTGAAACAAAAAACAAATCTTAAAAAAAAGGTTAAAAGATTTGTGTTACGAGTTGAAAAATAATTTTTCATAATAGTTAGGATTAACAAGATGACGTACAAATTTTGACCAAATTAATACATATTTTTGTGCTTAAAGGATCGATTTTTAAAAACATACAGAATAAAGTCTATCTAATTTTAAGAAATAACACGTAGCAATTTACAAATTTTGTTTCTCTTATTATTAATTTATTTTTTCCTAAAAAAGACCTACACATGATACCCAAATTGTTTAATTCACTTATTACCTTAATGTTTTGTAGACAAAACTCCTGAAGATTGCAAAAAACTAACCGAATTCTACTTACCACCCGTTTATCAATATGTCGTTGAACATACCGGCATAGATAAGGTGCAAATGGCTCGCATGTACTCCGAATTAGGACAACAGTACGAACTGCTTTTGGCCAACACAGCATGGATGGATGAAATTACCCGTCAAAACTCCAAACTATTTCTAGAGCGTATAATGCACTTAACACTTAATGGTGATGCTAAACTGGATAATGATTATCAATCTTTAACCATAACGAAACGTAATTTCTATCGTAATCTCGAGAAGCTGCAAAGATTTAAGGCCCAACAAATAAAAACAGATAGTGGATTTAAGCAGTCCAGCTCCAGCAGTGCTGCGCAAGTGGCACAAAGTGCTAAAGAGTTTATGAAAGTGTTTTTAACCATTAATAGTTTGATGCAACAACAACAAAATTTAACGAAACCTTTAAACTATGTTCTGTTGGGTGAGTATTTTTCGGAAGTAATGATTGGCGGTGCTTATGATACCCCCGGAGCTTGGCGAAGTACAGATTCCGATGGACAATTTGAACTATTCGATAGATGCCTACAAAGACAGCAAACTGTACAAATGAGAAATTATAATTTAAATAATTTATTGCTTAAAGTCTTGGCTCAAAAGCAATCCTGGCAAACATATCAACTATGGCTGCAACAAGACGAGGAGTTTGTTCAAAAACTAAACACTCTATTAAAAGCAGGACGTTTAAGCTTATCCATGGAGAAGTTGTATTTTGTGGCCACTACCCTTGTAGATTGTCACTTAAACGCCAATGAAAAGCGAAAACAATTTATACACACTGCCCTTAAACAAACCAAAGAATTTCAACAGACTTTCAAGTGTCAACAACGAGATAGTTTATTTGCCAATAATAAATGTTTGGTTTTAAAAGAAAATTAATTTAATTTAATGGTATTTAAGAATAAAAATTTTAAAATGTAAAACAAAAATTTTTACCTTTCATTTTCTTACTTATTTCTGTAAAAAAATCCGAAATTTTGCTTAGAATTTTATAGGTTTGTTATAAAAGAAAATTTAGGAAACTCTTAGTTTTTTTTTTAATAAAACTCAACTGCTGTGTTATTTGCTGTAAATTCCTATTAAAAATGACATAAAATTATTTTATATAATCCTTTTAAAGCCGTTTTTATTTTCCTTTAACTTTTTTTAACGAATACCTAACTCTGTCAGCAAAGTCTATTAAAAGCAAAATTTCATTCATTAAAAATTTATTAGGAATTTACAATTGTTGTTATTAGGAAAGGAACGTTTGTCAAAGGAAAATTGAAAATATCAACTACCACTACAACTACTCCTTTAAAGGCAATTTAACGATTAATTTTAGTTTTATAATTTTGTTTTCCTTTTTTACTTCAATATTCTTAACGTGGGTGATTTGTGAAGTTTGTAAACAATTAGGTGCAGAAAAATTTCAATTATTTAACTTTTATTATTTTTCATATTGGCTTTAGAAAATATAGATTTGTTTGCATTGCATTAGAACAATTTTCTTGTCTCTTGAATTATTATTAAGTGAATAATCTGCTAATAAATTCATTTTTAATTTAGACGGAAGGACCCCACCTGCCTAAAAATGTATGAAACATATTATTTATAGACAGAAATTATTATTTGTTATTATTATAGATTTTTATAATCTTCTTTTTTTTTTTTTTGCTTTTGTATTGGTCTCTAACCTATGACCACTCAGTTACCAAGGCAACTGTGCTTTTAAGCCTGGGAATGATATCTTGATAAAATTCTTTAAAATTACAACAATAATTAAATACACTTTTTTGTCATACTCATTATAATAATATATGTATCTAAATGGGTTAACATTCGCAGCGTCTATAAGTACATTATGTTTTTTGTTTTACCAAGTACAAGTACTTGCAGAAATTTAAGGGGACATAGCACACTTAACAGGCATGGAAAATCGATCATTTAAATTCATACTGACTGAACTTCTTTATAGACAAGTACTTTTTTTATATTTTTGGCAGTAAATCTTTAACCGTGCAAATCTAAAAATAATAAAAACATCATAATTTCCAGAATACAGCAACAAATTTAAAAATTATTTCAACTCATATACCGTATTTAAAATCTGCTCTAAAGATTATCACATAATAAAGTAATAATAATTGGGAAGAGTTCTAAATTAGTTAAATCAATTTTAGGTTTAAGGCTCTGGCAACACTTAAACTATAAAGGGGAATAAATACCTTAAGGAAACAAAGGGTTGTTGTTGACTAGTGGCAACTGGTTTGTCTAAAAAGGGGTTAATGGTATTAAATTGTCACAACAAATGTTATTTACAGTTTTTGGAAAGTTTCATAAAGCTGTTAACATCAGTCAGCTATTTACGACCTGACCCATTACCTTTGGAAAATTTTACAAGGTGTCGTTAATCTACTTATTTTATATTGTAAAAATAGAGAATTGAAATATAGAGGCCATTTGTTTTATAGTAAATAAACTGTTATGTTTTGTTCTGGTGTTGAACAACTAAAAGGTCGTTAAATAAAAAATTCTAATTTGACAATAAAAAGGGGTGGTTGGAGGGGGGTCATAATAATAAAATTAAACTATCATTTAAAGAAAAAATGAAAAAAAAGATTACCTTTAAAATTAATATTCAAGTTAGAGGCGCCATGGAGGAGCAAATGTAAGCAAATCATATTAGACGTTGCTTGACAACATATCATTATTAAGGACAGTAAAGTTGTTATGTATTTTTAATTATTCTGTAGCCTTTTCTTATTTTAAAATTACCTTGAAGGTATCTGAAAATCCTATATTAATTATTTTTTTAGTTTTATCCTTTTTTTAAATGTAAAGAATATCAATGATTTTAGTTTTATTTTATTATTTATTTATCCTTAATTACAAATCACAATATAAGAACTTTTTTTAAATGTGAAACTAAAATATGTGATAAAAATTCGAGATTAACAAAAGTTGTTAACTGAACAACCTTGTTTTATAAATACTTTGTAGAAGCAAAATAAGGTTTAAGAGGTATAAAAAATGGCACAAGTATTTGATCAACAGCCCCGATTCTTATTTAAGTTGGAAAACAACTATATATTTGTATTACTTTTGAAATGTTAAAGCGCGCTATAGCGCCTTTGCAAATCAACGTAAGTAAAGAAATTGTATGCTACAATGAGAAACATAACAATAATTTTTACGTAATTTTTCTATTTTAACAATAATTTGTTAAATAAAACTGTAGATTTTTAGTTTTCGACAGAAATATTTTCGAATCACAACTTCTGCAATTTATTGACACATACATATGTATGTATAGTAAAAGTTCAATAAGATTTAGCTCAAGCGTTTACGAGTGGTGGGATATTGAGAGTCGACAAAACCAGTCGTTAAAATTTTATTTATAATTATTTTTTAATTTACATTCTTTATTGATAATGTATTAAACTGTCAATTTACAGTCATTATCTTTTAAAGTGAAGGACATAATAATTGGCATAATTTTATACATTAAAATTTTTTTATTTGTGTGTGTGTGTGTGTGGCATGTCTTAACTACATACATTTAAATGCTAACAAATTTTAAAAATAAGTAAAAAACAAGTATTTGACAAGAAAATCACGGCTTATTCTTATCAAATACCTGCGTTCCTCCGAAAGTTGGTGAAACGAAAAATGCCAAAAAGTTTTAAAAAAGGTATTAAATATTTTCTTTTTTGTTTTTGATAAACATCGTGGCGAACTGCGCTTAAGGATGACTTTTAAATGACACCTCATTATTGTTAAAGAGATTCTGTTTCGACAAGCAGTAAATTTTAATTTAAAACTCAAATAATGAACATTTTTGGTTGGCTTTAAATGGCATTTAAGAATTAGTTTGTAATTAAAAAACTTGTTAATAAATATTTCCTAATTTGTATAAATGACATGCACAATTTCGTTTTTTAATTTTGCTGCTACATATTGATTGAAAATGCTTATTAAGAGGAAAATAAATTAAAAGCGTTTGCTTTTTTATTCTTAAATTTTATCCAACATAAATTTTACATTTTGATAAGCCTTGTTTCTATTTAAAATGATGTCAAGTAAGTGGAGAAAATATTTTGAGAAGACTCTATTTCTATTGTGATTTTCTTTTGCACAAACGTCTGTTATTTTTTCTAATCTTTAACTTTATTGTCAGTTTAATTTCCTGTTTTCCTTTTTGTATTTTCTCTCCCTCTTGGTTTTTCTTCTTTTTTTGTTAAAGCTTTTATTTTTCTGTAGCATCATAAGCTTCAGAAGTATTTGGAATGCAAACTTGTCTAAATGAAAAGAGGAAGATTGTTAATTCAAGCATATAATTTGATGATGGATTTTTTCTAAACTTCTTTCCTTTGTTTTTTTTTTTTGTTGCAACTGTTTGTTTTACTTGACTATATACTCCAAACAGATAAGTGAATTTTATCCTTATAATGTGGTTAAGCTCATAAAATTTTGTAACTAATTTTGTTGTGGACTTGCTATTACTTGAAAGACAATGAAGTTCACAATATTAAAGTGGTTTTTTTACCATCCTTGTAGATTTATTAGCTTAAATACAATTGTTGTTTACATTAATAAGATTGCTTAAAGGTCGGGGGGAGGGGAAAAAATATAAAAAAGGACGTGGCAAAAGTTAGGTTCCCTTAAAGAAGTTAAAATGAAAAGTACAACAAAGCCTGTTGAAATATTTGTAATTATGAAGCTAATTGTTTACACTAAGTAAACAATGTAAAGAATTTTTAAAATAATCTTTCTCCTATAATTAGAACATGAAATTCTAAATTGTTTAAAGTTTGCTAAAAAAATTCAGTTTTCTAAACAATCTGAACAATGAAAAGATCTCAAAAAGGGTTTAACGGCACAAAAAGAAAGTATTTTATTCTGCTGGTTCCTAATTATAGATTATAAACTCTGGTTTGTTGTTGTCAAACATAAAGAGAACAAATAACTAACGGTTGCCTGGTTGCCCTGCAATATAACAACATCAGCGCAATATTTAGTATATTTAGATAATGAGATGATTAGTGGCACAAGAGCTATTTAATAAAATTCTTTACTTTGTTATCTTAGTCTAGGGATTTCTAATTATAAAAAACATTGAATATTTTTTAAAAAGGTATTTATTTTTAATTGAATAGGTACAAATGCTTGAATCTATTGCAATAAAAAGCCCTTATCTGCAGTTAAAATAAAATCGTTTTTTAAGTCATAAAAACTTTATTTTTATTGGCTTAAAAACTGTTAAAACAATTGTCAATATCTATTTGGATTGAAAAACAATAAAAAAAACTTTTTAATGTATTTCAATCTATTTAAATCAAATGACACAGCTGTTTAAAATACCAAACAAAAGCCAATATTGATCGAAATGTAGAAAAAAAATGTTTTAATAAACTCTGTTAACTTGAAACTTTTTGTTTTTTTTTGCCAACTAAGCCAACCATATTTGACAATATGTTGCTGTTCTAGTTATTAAGTTAGGATACCAAATGGACAGATTGTGTTACGAGAAGCTCGATGTGTATATGAAGTGTGCAAAAAAAGTTAGTTGTTTATGATTGCCTTTATCTTTATGCTTTTTTAACATTTGTTGTTGGAGATTTATTGGATACAATGAGTTTTGTGTTGTTGGCAGAATATTTAATAAAACATTTAAAACAAAAAAAAATGTTTTGCTAAAAAATGTGTACATATGTACGTATATTGTAAAAGTTAATAGACGCTATTCCCCCATCGAGTTTTTCCTCTCGCACACTGTCAATAGTTGGTTCATGTTTGTATTGATTACAAAAAACACACATAGTAAAAATTTGCTTTAAGCTATTTGTAAATGATGTAAAGTGTTAACTGAAAGTCATACTGAATTGACATGGAATACAAGAACAAGTTGAGTACTACACATAGTTACATACATTTAGTAAAGCATGTATGTAGTAGTATTCAAGTATTCTTTATTATTATGTTCGCATAAATAAATATGTATTTAGTACATATAACTACTATAGTAATAGTTCTCAAAATACAAAAGCTGCTTAACATGAATACACAGTCACACACTTGCTGACAACTATTCACATGTACAAGAAGCTAAAGTACATATACCTACACAAATACATATGTATATGTATGTATGCATGTAGTTGTGCCAAGTATAAGTTGAATGCTTTCACTAACCATCATCATTGGCGTCATTTGCATGCATGAAACGTGTCAACAATTTTGTTTAACAAAATATTCTCTTACAACATATACACTACATAACTGTATATGTGCACATACACATTCATACATAAGTATGTGAAAGTATGTTTTCATGTCATGTTAACATGTTGTTGTATTTGTTTATGTTATTTTTTATCTTTTTTTGTGCCTCTAACAAATAAAACAAATTTGAAATGTAAAAGTTGTTCTATTTTTTTTCCATGTCTTCATTCCTTTCAGTTATATTTGTATGGAGAGAATGACATGTTTTAACTTTAGTTAAAAAAAAAAAATCATTGAAGTCAAGTGGGAGCTACAAAAAAATATATTTTTTTTATAGTCTTCTTGCTGCTAGTACACATATTTATAAGCATATGTATGAACTCTTTAGCAAAAGCATAGAAATCTTAAAACAATTTAATAAAAATCATATAAAAGTATAAAATATCTTAGGGTAACATGTATGCAAGAAAATTTCATATCAGTGCATATTTTCGGGGCTTAAAAGAAACGTAGAACCTAAAGTATGTATGTATATGTTTTTAAAAAAGGTGTAGTTTCTTTAACAACGTTTGATTTGTAGCTAATAGTATAAAAGTGGTTTTCATTTAATTAAATTTAAAAAATTCATTTAGTAATGCTACTGGGTAAAACTGCAACTGGCTAAAATGTACCTTTAATTTAATCACATTATGTTTATTATTTTTTTTCCCCCAAATTAAATCAAATGGTAATCCTTATTTATAAAAACAATTATGGAAGCATTAAATAAATATTGAATTCAATATAATTAAAATACGTTTTAATTATTCTATAAGCAATGGATTAGCATAAATATCATTGTTTTAATATAAAATTAATTGTGCAATCATTTTTAATATTAATATTAAAAAAAAAATTTCAATTCAAAATAGCATGGGTAAAAAAATGTATGGTTGATAATTTTTTTTTAATTACGTTTTTAACAAGAAATTTAATTAAGAAACCAAATATTCATATAGAGGTTTAAATATATGTCTGTAAAAAATGAGAAAATACATACATTTAGCTCTGTCCAATGACTTAAAAGTTAATTTTTGAAAACTATTTAGCAAACTATTTTTAAATTTAAATTTTTAATAAAAAAATGTAGATGTTTGAGTTCTTAAGGAGTAAAAAGTTGGGATCACTGTTTTGTATCAAACAGAAAAGAAAAAAAAATTGCTCTGACTTAAACTACCCTGTAGTCAGCCTAGAACCAAATGTCTCTATGTCAACACTCTTTTCTCTAGCGACAATTGTACTAGTTAAAATGTCGACAACTTTTCTTTTATGTGCGTGTAGAAATTCGTTAGAGACAACAGTTCTAATGTATTTCTGGTGACATTCTTCCTATATTTATTTTTAGTGGATATGTAGGTAGAACATCTGTCAAAAAATCCTTCTAGAAAAACCATTAATAAAATAATTTTTTTTTAACATCCAATGATTATATTAATACTGCTGATTTAATATTGATACCAGCTTCTCAGTGACAGAATAAATTGTTTTCAACAAAACAGTCATAGCAAAACAAAAAGCATGAAGAATAACCTAAACAAAGACGATTCATCTGACTAAAAATATCAAATTTTTTTAGGCAGCTCAAAATGCAGAAATGTTTGGCCAGCTTTGATTTTAAACCTGTACATTTTTTAAAGAAAAACTCTAATAAAACGTGTAATTGACACAAATATATTCTTTGTCCCCTTCCCAACTTTACTGGTGTGAAAATCTAGTAAAAATTTCTTAAAGTGTGGACTAGAAATACCAAATTGTACTAGTATATCTCTGGCTTTAATGTCTCCATATAGTTCCACAAGAACTACCTAGTCAATAGTTCTAAGGTCACTAGTGGATTCTCAATGACAAGAACATGTTAAATGTCTATAGCAAAAAGCATTGTCTGGGGTATAATTTGTCAGTTCCTCTCCTATTGTATAAATCCACTAAGTAGGGATTTTCGGGAATTCAAATATTGAGGGGGTAAAAAGGCAAAAATCGGTAACTTTATATCTGCTAAAATAAATAATTAGTAAGAGACTGGTCCGATTTGAAAAAAAATTTACGTCAGTAACCAGTTTGGGGTAGCGAAACAGACCGGCTACAAGCTACAGTTACATTTAAACATAAACCTGCAAAAAGAAAACTATAAAGTTTTTGATCTGATCCCTTCCCATATAGAAGCTTTGTATCAATTTTGTTAAGCAATTTTAGTTTTAAGATCCTCTATAAAAATCTTAGGTTATAGTGTTTTCGAATACGGCTTAAAAATGCCTTTATATGTTATAAAAAATTTAAAGTATATATTTTAACCCGAAACAAGTTTTTACCATGTTTAAAAAAAAAATTACGTTATTTTGAATTTTCCATTAAATTGCTAAAGAGCTGAAAGGAAAATGTCTATTTTGTCAAACAAGAAAAAACAATTAATTAGAAAATCAATTTAATTTATTATATAAACCAAACTGTAAAACGCAAAAAACAACAAATAAAAATACATGCTCTCCTTCCATTAGTTTTTGTTAATAGCATTTTATTATTTACTCACAATATGTGTTTGTATAGGTAAATATAATAGAGTTTGGAATTGTGTATTTCTGACACACTTAAACATAAGTTAACAAAATTGTACAAATTGAAAATTGTGTACATAAGTGTAGTTATCGTACAACAAAAAATGTTGCCTGAATAAAATAAAACTTAACTGAAACTGACATGATTTGAAACAAAAACAATAGTGTTTCAACTTACAAGCCCACTGTCAGCTGCTGTTTAACTCAGCTGCAGTCCATTGTCCGCTAAATTTGATTTTTAATTTAAAAAATTTTAATTTTCACATTTGACGTATTTATTGAACACTATGCTATTTTGTGGTATTTAACATGACGATAATAATGAATTTGAGTTTTTTGATAAAGTATATATGTATGTATGTATATAGAAAATTTGTTTATATTTGCTTAGTTTGGTAGATAATTGAATAAAATTGTTTTTATAGAAACATGTATTTGGAAACAAATAGAATTAGTTGTACTTTTTATTTATAAATGCATTGTAAATGTAAATTTTGTTTGCAGAATTCTAGATTAAAAACAGTTGTAATATTAGTTAAATTTTTTTTATTTAAAAACTTAGAAAACAATCTCAAAATAAAGTTTCCACCGCAAAATGTCAAACTTCTACCGAAATTACTGTTAAGACAATGTTAAGCATAATCATGTAACTTTTTTCTAAAAGATATTGTTTAAAGTGGGCATCATCTTCTGTAAGAAACATTGATCCAGATGGAAAAAAAAAGTTTCATAAAGAAGGCTAATTAGCATTAGGGGAATTTTTTCTAAATATAATACGAAAAACGTGGAAATATTTTCAAGAAAAAGACAAAAAACGCAAACCAACTTTTTTACGTAATAAACCGTTCGATAATTTGACAGTAGAGGGGAAAACATGTCTAATGATAATGTTATAACCAGTGTTGCTATTAGCGCTTTTAAATTTTGTTAGAAAAATTGCTTTTTTTTATACCCTTCACACACACACATGTGTTATTTATACCCTTTACACAC
Organism: Paykullia maculata; assembly: GCA_003055125.1. Lineage (NCBI taxonomy): Eukaryota > Metazoa > Arthropoda > Insecta > Diptera > Rhinophoridae > Paykullia > Paykullia maculata. The sequence goes on along the minus strand of NDXZ01004175.1, from coordinate 9 downwards.
ACACATGTG
>NDXZ01004172.1:0-10976 GCA_003055125.1 Paykullia maculata | reverse complement strand
TTTAAGCTAACAGGGAGAGAATTTTTCGACTCTTTTTTCTTTTTTTGAATATGGAGTTTGACGTTTCTTTAAATCTTAATTTGTTTAGAAGTTTTAAATTACGAGCAAATTGATTTGACTGTTTTAACTTTTACAAATTTTTTTGTTAAAATGCTTATTACACTTACTTGAATTCCTTACACAATTTACGCTCGTTGCAGCAGTGACATTCAGATTCACGTCTACATGGTTTCTTATCTGACTTGCAATTAATGGCGCGACGGCTTCCATATGTGCTGTTAAATGAGGCTGAAGATGATGACGTCGATAAAGATTTTTTCTGTGATTGAAAATAGCAGTACATACGATCCATGCGATGCTTTGGCAGCATCATAGCACTAGATTTTGATCTTTTCTTGTCAACACTAAAACAGCTTTTCGACGAAAGACTGTTGTGGCAACCTACTAAACAATGATACTGACCACAGGACTCTGAACGTTTACGATTGAATCGTTGATCTTCTTCACAATAATAGTCGGAATCAGAAGATGAACCAATGGAGCTATTAATACATGGTTGTTTACGAAAGAGTTTCCGTCTTTCTCTGTTAGAAGAGGACGGGAGTGGTGTTAGAAAATCATGTATACGTTGTCTCTGAAAACTTGCCAAGTCGTAATGCTTGTGATTATATTGCAGTTTATTCTCAAATCTACGACGTTCATGCAGCCTCTTAAGAAGAATTTCGTCGTCGTCCTTCTCGTAGGCATATTTTTCGCGCAGAGCATCCCGTGTACTCTTTACCATACGATAAGATTTAATTATGGTCTTGGTGTGGGCTGAATTCTGAATTTTGGCTCCAGCTCTACTAGAGCGTATATATCGTGCCGTATCTCCTGATTGCGAGGAATCATCTGAATCATTATATAAATTCTTTCTCATGGGACTTCTACGTGATGAACGTCTAAATGCTGACAAAGTTTGGCGTTCATTTGTATGCTCTCTTTTGGAAATAGTAAATATCCTAGTGTTATCACCTGCATAAAGTGAGTTATGGCGATTTAACCAGCTGCCCACTTTATCTTCGATTTTTTGTATGTCAAAGGTGCTCAAAATCTGATCAATGCCGGACTTCTTCAATTGCCGATTGTGTTCACTGATTATGGGCATAGTTTGATTGAATATATCTAAATATTTACTGTATTCGTCATGTTTTTCAGTCTCTGGTAGACTTAATGTTTTATTGTTTAACATTAATGAAACCCGCGATGCAGTAATATTTCTTAATAAATCCGGATCAATAGTCTCATCGACGTACTTATTATCTTCCATGAAGGCCAATTCCTCATTGTTGTCATCCTCATCACATTCACTTCCATAAACATCATCAAGCTCAGTGATGTCTAGTTCTTCCATAGTTTCGTTTTTGATAACATTCTAAATAAGACAAATCAACAAAATCAATTTTTTTTTAATTGTAGATTTTAGGAATATTTTTTTCCAGCTTACATCAAAAAAACTAGCCCAAGTCTTTGATCTTTCATAGTTTAGTTTTTGCAAATGTTCTACATCAAATGAGGTTGAGTCCATTACGAAAATTAAATACCCAACATTAAAATATATTTTAAAAAATGTTTGAATCAAAAAAAATTTTTTAAAGTGGCGTCGTGCAGAGTTGTTTTCAGCGCGCATTCAGATTGAAGAAGTGATGGTAACCTTTTTTGATGCAGAACCACTAATAGCGATTTTATTGGGATTTTTAGCTATTTTGCTCGTATCGCTAATATTTTTTTATTAATGCTATTTTTTCACTTAATACCAAGTTGAAATCACGAAGTATGCTAAACGTTAAATATTTATCATGTGATCTTTAATCCATGATTGCGATTTAAAAAAATTTAGAAATTCCGCGTTATAAATCGTGCTTCATCAATACTACATGCTAAACGGTCAATATATATTGTAATTCAAGATCGCGATTAATATATATTGTACGTGTAGCAAGTGTTCTGAAACCCTGTGTAAAAATTTTTATCATAAAAAAGTAAATTCATTTTTTGTGGTATGTTTTGACAGTGCAGTCCACGACGAATTTACCTATAATTCGGTAAAACCTTTTGCATATAACCGTGATATAGTGGAACATCATACTTATTTAGAAAATTTTCTTAAAATTGTTAGAGCATTACGACTGTCAAACTTTTATAAGTATTTATTGATATTTCATTCCATATTGTCTTCACACTATTATACTTTCTCAGTTTATTTTAGTTTTTGACATGTCGTAGTACTAAGTATAAGTGTGAAGCTAAATTTAAGTAGCTAAATGAGCTATATAGGTATGTATCTATTTGTCTGTTGAAGATTTTAGTAATAAGTAATCAGACAAAATATTTATACTAAATCAAGGCTCATTAAATAGGTCAATTCAAGTCAACAGCTGATTTTTTTGTAGTGTTTTTTTTTGTGTCAAAAGTTTGTTACTTTTTTGTTGATATTTTTTGTTTATTTTCAATAAAAAGAATTGTAAACAAAGAATATGTAAAATGAAAGATATGCAACTAGCAGTTACACTTTTTATTATTGTTATATACTTTTTTAAAATGAGTAAATTTTTTCTTATTTTTCGCCAGTTTTATTGACAATTTTACATTAAATACAAAATTTCAAAATACACACAATTTTTTTTTTGATTTGGTGTCAGTATCTGACATCTTTACGATAGTTATACACAAAGAAAATGCCTTTTGTTTGTTTTTTCATTGTGGTAGAGTTGCATAGACCTAATTAAGGGGCCTTGTACTAAATTAATATTTATTATATACTTAATATTGTTAATAATTTTTAAAAATTGTAAAAGCAAGAAAGACGTGCCGTGCTTACTTATTTTCAGTAATTGCTTGTGATTAAGAACTTGTGACGAATATATGTAAGTACATACGTATGTACATTCAATAACAAGTAAAATTTCAACTTTCCATCCCTGAAAAATATTAAATTTTACTGCAAATTACATTTTAAAAGATAACTTCAAATTTCGCAAAAAACGTGTTCGATTTAATAATAAAAAAAAAACAAAAGGAAAAGGAAAACAAAATATATAATTAACGAGTTTACGTACAAAGTATTTTACAATTAAAATTAGAAGGAAAGCAAGTATTTGCAATTAAAAAAAAGAAGTCTAAAAATAACTTTTAAAACGTATTGGAAGCCTTGAAATAAAATTGTTTAACAGAAAAATTTTAGTGACAAAATTAAAAAAGAGGGAAAGCTCCTCAAATTATCTTTGGAATAGAAATGTTTCTGAGGCGGCTTTTCTCCACCTTTACGGAACCGCTTAATCAACCCACTGATTTGATTGGTTGTCTGCAACAAACACCTCAGGTGCTGACCAATAGCTTTGGAAATGCTGCAGGTCTAGAGAGTTTGGCCTGGCTGCATACTGTGGCACCGTGTTTTCCTTTAAAAGGCGAACAAATCCAAGTGATAAATGAGCCGAAACATTTTTATGACACACTAGTGCAACGTAGTGCAACAGCTAGGGAACGTATTGTGCTAGCAAGTTTATACTTAGGCAATGGACAATTGGAAAATAATTTTGTACAAATTTTAAGAAAAAGAATGCAGCAACAGGCTTCTTTGAAGGTAAATATCCTATTAGACTTTACCAGAGGCACTAGAGGTGAGACAAATTCAAAAACAATGCTTATGCCTTTGCTAAAAGATTTTGGCGAGCAGTTCCAATTAAGTCTCTACCACACTCCTAACCTTAGGGGAATGACAAAACGTTTGGCTCCACCCAGATGGAATGAGTTATTGGGTCTGCAGCACATGAAAATATACTTATTCGATGATGCAGTGTTAATATCAGGAGCAAATCTTTCAAATGATTATTTCACAAATAGACAAGATCGTTACATACTTATCGAAGACAAACCACTGGCCGATTTTTATGCCGAATTCATATCACGTGTCCAAGAATTCAGTTTGGCTGTTCGACAGGATTCGGAAGTGGGTTTACATCGCAACTGGAAAATTTTACCTTATGAAGGCACCAAGGAAGAGTTCATTAAACGTGCCAAGAAACGTATTACTGAATTCGTACAACAGGTCTATCAAACTCAGAAATTGTCGTGCACAAAAACAAATAACGGAGACACTTGGATTTTCCCCTTAATAGAAATGGGGCAAATCGGCATACACCATGACAGTGTGGTAACCAAGACATTGCTGTCCAATTGTGTACAAGACTCAAGACTTAAACTGGCCACCGGCTACTTTAATTTGACACAGGAATATATGGATACACTTACGCACAAATGCTTGGCAAAATGCAGTATACTTATGGCACATCCAAATGTAAGTGGGAGGACATACTTAAATTAATTTGCGCATTTATTTTAGAATCAGCTTATTAGGTATATTTATTAATTTTGACTTTTCAAAATACTAATTTTACAATTATGTGTTATAGTATCGGAAGAAAGAAACTGTTAGCCAGTAAAGCTTGAGTACACCACAATATACAATTGAGTGATTCACAAGCCACTCATAAGTTAGTTTTCATACTAAAAGTGTCCTAAAATAATATGATTCTGACTGCTATGTTTATTGTGCTGTCGTAAACTATCCTTAGCCAAAGAGAAAAAGCAATAACGAAGAACTTAAACCATTTTAAATTTTTAGGACATACGACAATATGATATAAGTTGCTTGTGAATCCCTCAAATATGTATATAAAATTATTTGTGCTGAAATATTTTGTTAATAGTTAGGAGCAATTAGGTAATTTTCAGGAGTGGGTCAATGTGAGAGCGAAATATTATAGGAACATTTATATTCCTATAAATTTTTTGTCGTTTATTTTATCTGAATACCTATAACGAGGATTTTTAGGAGTAGGCTTTTTTTTTTATTGGAACTGCAATATTTAATACGTTTATATAAAACTTTTTTATATTGAATTTTATTTTAAATCAAAAGAAAATTTTTGTAAGGGGTCCGTCTGTTAAATTGATTTTAACCAAAACGTTGGGCGAAAAAAATAATTGTGCCAAATTTAATTTAAATATATTAAAAATTTGATAACAAGGTTTACATGGACCAAAGGCGGAAAGGCATCGTTTTTTTTTAATGTTTTCGACAGATTATCGTTAGCAATTTGTAAGTACTTTATTAAAGACAATAAAATTACTTGTAATTAAGGTTGTACTTTCTGTATAAAAAATTTCTTTTTTCTTGTTGTGGAGTTTACGCAAAATAAACGGCAATAAATTTGTAACTTATAAACAAGGGATCTATTTGTTTGTCACTTTAAACAGCAATAGAAAAAATTTTCTTGTTAGTACCTATCAGTTGAAAGTATGTATATACTTTTATATTAATGCATCAAAAACCCGTATAAGTTCAACAATAGTTATAATTAATTTTTTTTTTAGTAATATTTATTTCATAGATTGTTGACTTATGACTGAATTTCGGCATAGGTTAGGTTAGGTTAGGTTAAGAAGGGTGGTGGTGAGCGAGCACCACCTTCACTCGGAGACCCATAGGGTCCATTGCGATCCCTTCACAAGAAAAGAGAAAGGAGAAAAGAGAAAACTAGTAGAGAGAGAGAGTAATAAAGAAGAAACAAAAGGGAAAACAGAGTCGTGGAAGTCCCCTTCGAGCCCGAATTTCGGCATAAGTGTATTAAATTTTCAAAATATATTTTGTGTGCTTTAAAAAAAAGGCAATCACAATAATTAAAAATCAATACTTTGTAGTTAAATATCTTTTAAACAAACTTTAAAAAATAATAAAGAGCTGCAAGCGGGTTTTTTGAACTACTTTTGTGAAATCAGTTAATATTTACGAAAGTTACAAGAGCTTTGTTTGCCTAAGGTGGTAAATGTTTTACAATTGTAAGCGGCTAAATTTCGTTCCTTTTCAGACTCTCATTTTAAAGCCTAACTTTTCGTCTGTTGATGTTTAAAGTTTTAATAAATTAGATCAGTAGTGAAAAAGTACATATTTATTGCCATTCATATTACAAAACAAATAAATAAATAAAAACTCCACTGTGCATTATAGCCTAAAACTCCTTTTATCCTATAGATTGTTTTAGAACTTTGATTTACAGAAAATATATCGTTAAATCTTGATTCAAATGGCCCACAAAAATACACACTTTAATTTTAATATTTATTTTCAGGCTAATGGGTTTCAAGGCGCCAAGGGACCAGCTGGTGGCATACCGGCAGCATACACTCTAATAGCAAAAAGTTTTTACGAAAGTTTAGTGCGACGAAAGCAAGATCATCGTATAAATTTCTTCGAATATGAAAAGTATGGTTGGACTTACCACGCCAAAGGCCTTTGGTACTATCTACCTCTTTCGAATTTGCCTAATCTGACGTTGATCGGTTCATCGAATTTTGGTGAACGTTCTGTAAATCGCGATTTAGAAACACAAATTTGCTTAGTCACAAACAATCGAATATTAAGTCAAAGTTTACAAGATGAAAATGATCGTTTATTTAGTCTCTCGTCCACCGCTGAAAAACAAATAACCACTCGATCTGTACCGCGATGGGTACAAGCTGTAGTTAGTTTATTTAGAAATTTTTTTTAAACCTTTAAAAAATATCCAAAAAGACAATTATGTTAGAAAAATATTTGTTAGTTATCAGGAGATTAACGCATAAAACTTAGTTTAACTGGATATTGAATGCCTTCGCAAGTTGCTTACTTATTTGTAAATTTTAAGGAAATTTTGCCATATTCTAAGTCATTATTAATAATACACTAATGTTGTTACTTAATACCTCATTATACGTTTATTTTTTTTAAATTTTTTTGTGCGTCTATTTTATAATGCCAACTATTTGTTAACTGGTTTGTTTTAGTTTACATTAATAAAAAATAAAAGATTTGTGTACTTGTATTATCGGTGTATTATATTTGAAAAAAGAAAATATTATAAACCAATTTTTAAAATTGATAAAAAAATGGTTTACGGAAACACCAGCAGAGTTTTATTTAGATAACAGGTTTATTCACAAACAAATATTAATTAAACAAGTAAGAGAATTAAACAAGCTATGCCAAATCGTATATACCCTTGACCATGTGTGGCCAAATGGTATAATTTTTTTCAGATATATTTGTTGTTTATTTCAAAGCTGCAAAACAATAATTTTTTTGTGTAAATAAAAACGAGGCAGTGGTTTTTTTTGCTTATATCTCAGCCGATTATAGATGGATCTTGCCAGTTTTCAATACCGATTTTCTCGAAAGTATTTCCAAAGGTTTGATACCACAAACAACCCTGGATGACCTATGAGAGCTACGAAAACTTGATTTCAACTAACACACATGGCTAAATCGACTTTCCTATATATAAGGATCTATAATATATAATTTATAGGGCTGCAAATCAATATTGTAGCAATTACAAATGGAATGACATAAATATGTATACACCCATGCCACATGTGTGAAGGGTATAAAAGTTAAGTTTCTTTAACTTCCTGTTGATTCTAATAAATACTGCGGTGTGTCAGCTGAACGTACACATTATGCTACTTTTTTAAGCAACTGTGAAGATTCTTTTAATGACATTACCAACGTAAAATACCTTTTATCTGCAACGAATTAGTATATTAAAATTTGTTGGAATTTTATTTATTAAAAAATTAAAAACTACTGTTGAATTCAAAATTTTTTGAATAAACATTTTAGTTTTCTTTGAAAAATAATATTTGTATATGTATATACACATGTAGCTTCCTAAACTAACGTATTATTAAAACAAGTTTATTAATATGAATTAAAAGCAGTTTAAAAAATCAATAAAATTAAAAGCTATTTTAGATCAATTTTATATTGAAAGAAAATATTCTTTTAATAAAGAGGGTTTTTTAATATCTGTGATAAAATTCCATTTTTATATTGAATTTTCAATAAATATATTTTACATTTCTGATATAAAATTTTTTTTTATATATTTGTTGCATTTTTCTTGCTCTATATTGTAAATGTTAATTTACCAACCTGTTAAAATTAAAGCAAAAAAATAATAAAAATATATGTACATATATACAACCAAGATAAATTGAAAAATATTAACATTATTAAAACCTTTTAAACAATTTTCGAAGTTTTAAGCAAACAAAAAAAAAATTGGCTGAAGGTAACAAAATACATGAAAAATTCTACATCATCGCACTTAAAAATTCTAAAATATGCAAGAGTTAATTAAAATATTCAACATAATAATTCTATTTATTTTAACGATGTATAATGAAACTATGTCAATACAATTCGATAAAAAATTTAATCATACACATTTTTAAATAGCGATTAGTTCAAATATTCAAATATGAACATTTAAACATAAATAGTTATAAAAAATATGTTATTTTAATCACAGAATATATATGATATGTATATTTTCGTTTAAATATTTTTACACCAAAAATATTGTTTTTTAACAGGCAATTACGTTTCTTGCATATTAGTCTGGCAGCCCTAACGTACATTCAATTCAATATTCTCTTTTGTTTTTCAGTTTCTTTTGATCGGTCAAACAAGTCAGATGTAAAGTTAATGTGGCGCGCGTCGTTCTTTTAATGTTTTTAGTTTTGGTTTAAAAACCAGCGCGTTTCGTAAACTTTTAAATTGCAAAAGTAAAACTTATTAATGAAATAACTTAAACAGAATCAATATTGAGAAAATATATTATAAATTATGATAAATCTACATAAATTAAATTAATAGGTATTTTTACAAAATTAATTGCCTGCCGTCTATGTAAAAATAACAAAAAGCAAAATAATTATGCAAGTGTTTCGTGAGGTGTTTAATAAATCATTCAAGTTTTTAATAAATGGATATTAGGTTCCAATGGGATTTACTTAGTTTCTGAGCTAAACAAAACATTTAAAGGTACTATTATTTAACAGAGGTATTGGCATTTCTTTAATTTTAAATATTTTTTTGCAATTGCGAATTTAAACAGAAATTCTTCCATTTCTTCTTTAAAGTTTTGTTTATGTTTTTTGTTTTGTGTGTTTTTGGCACTTGTTTTATTTTTGTTGCTTTGTTTACGTTTTATTTGTTATTGATAAATCACTGTTATTTCTTTTAAGTTTTGTTGTCTATTGTAGGTTTATTTTTGTGAATTTTGTTCAAATTATTAAAATTAAAGTTTATTTACTAAAGTTATTGGCAAAATAATAATATTAAGAAATTTTAATTTTTGATTTTTCATAACTTTTATTAGAGAGACATACAGATGCATATGTACATACATATCGTCATCTAAAATTCAAAATAACGTAATATCAGTTTTCATGAGTTTACAGGAGAAGCAAAAAACGAAATAAAATGGAAACTACTTTGGACATTTATAGTCGACATTTTTTTGTTATAACTAGATTATTTTCGATAGCAGAAATTTAAAATTTTGTACACATACATAGGTACATACATGTGTACCTATGCAATTTAATTTACTGAATCGTACTAAATAAAAAAATCAATTTTGGATTTTTTTATGATACGTTATTTTGCATTTTAGATGACGATATGTATGTATGTGCATACATACATACATTTGCATCAAGACGCACAAACATTTGGTTCCCCTGACAATTTTTTTAGAGATTAGACAAGGGGGCGGTGCCACTCCCATACAAATTTAATACTTCGTTTTAACATTTCTATTTAACTGATTTTTATGAAACTTAGCACAAAAAATGCGCTTATGTGACAGCAACATTTGTCCGTTGGTTGAAATTACATACACATGTAGGCTTTTGATTCCATTTTTAGACTAAGAAAAATTATAAATTACATTAAAAAAAAAACACAAACAACGCCTCAATAGCAAATCGAAATTAGAAATAATAAATGATAATTATTTACATATGCAAGTATTGGCCATTTCTTTACTTCGATAATAAGCGTTTTAAAAATTATCAATGTTTTAACATTTTTGTGCCCTTCACAACAGGTGACAAGGGTATAGATACCACACCCTGGCCGACCTATGGGAACTACGAAAACTTGATTTTAACCAACACACGGACAGACGGACATGGCTAAATCGACTTCTCTATCTATAAGGATCCAGAATATATATACTTTATGGGGTCTAAAATGAATATTGTAAAAGTTACAAGCGGAATGACATATCTATATATACCCTTGCCACATGTGTGAAGGGTATAATAAAATTAAAAATATGTACCGATGTACATAGGTATCATAACTAAAACAATTACATGACATCTATGCACATGATTAAACAAGCTGGATATATTTTTAAACCATTAATTGTTATACTTTACACGTTTTTACAAATATTTCTTAAACAAAAAAATAATTTTCATTTAAATTAAATCAGCAATAAGTAGAAATTTTAGACAAATGAAGAAAAAAGCCAATTTGACAAACTGACGCTGTCAAACGAAACCGTGGGCTTATCGATCAAGTACAATAAAAACAAGAAATTTCTCTATTTTTTATTGGTATTTTACAATAATTTTTATGTTTTAATTATCAAACTTATGCCACACTAAACTTAACATGCAAGGTCTTGTTTTTATTACACATTAAGAAAAATCGATATAAATAACGAGTTTGATTTTAAAATTAAATAATGATTTAAAATTTTAAAACTATGTAGTTGATTTTTGAAATTAAAAGTTTTAATGGAAATTGAATACATGAATTATATTGAAATTTTTCGTTTCGGCCGAAATTTACTAACAGTTACATACATACATACATATGTATATACCTTTTCCTTATTCTTTTTCTTGAAATACCCACCTGTATAAATTTTTGGTTTTTATTGAAATTTAAAGAATTTTTTTTTTTACAAAAATCTTAAAAACCACTGTTATTTTTCTAATTTATTGCACAAAATCAATTATTAACATTAAATATTTTAAACGCTTTCTATACGCATTATATTAACTAATTGGTTACAAAAATACAACTTCTAAGAAAA
>NDXZ01004171.1:0-10832 GCA_003055125.1 Paykullia maculata | reverse complement strand
CTAGTGGAAAAAAATAGATCTTAAAAAAAGTTTGTTTGATAAATTCTATGTTTGTATAAATTCTTTGAAGCACAAACTATTTTTATTTTATTAGTTTTTTTTTCTAAAAAAATAGAAAAATTATTAAAATCAATAAAATTATTATTTATTAAAGTTTTTTTTTATTAAAAAAAACAATTATATAACATTTTTTTTTTTTAATTTATTTAATATATAAAGACAACATTTTTGAGTTTGTAAATCATATTCTTTCTTCTTGTTTTAAAAAATAAACATTTATTTAGGGGTTATTCTCAATGCCGATATTCTAAAACAGTGTAAATTGTTCTTGCAATAGTAGGAGTTACTCCTTAACGCTTTAAGAAGATAGAAAATAGGACGATTTCATCGCCAATGTCAAAAAATAAATTTCTTTTTATCTGTAGGGTATGAACCTATACGTATGTATGTCTGATTGTTTTAGTTTACTAATTCCATGTGACCGCTGTTCATGATGTATGTAGGTGTTGTAGTTGCTATTGGCAGCATGTTGTTAAATGTTGATAATTTTTTTGGGCGTGTGGACTAAGTACCCTTTTCATTACTACCACACACACTCATGAATTGGATAAGCTTTGCTGTATAAATTTTATATGAGTGCTTGGTAAAGAAAAAAAGAAATAAAATGAAAATAGAGAGATAAATAAATGAGTCCATGTGTTTGATATTGAATAAATTGTAGAGGTTAGTAATTTATCATTGCATACATTAGTCGAAGTAAACTATCAGACACATAGCAAAGGGTATGTCCTAAATTTACAGGGAGTTTTAATTGTTCTGTGTCTTCTTTAATATTTAAGAATTTTATTTAATCTTAAATATATTCAAAAAGCTTCCTTATACCTAATTTTTTAAAAAAAAAGTATTTTTACACAAAACAGTAGTTTAGTTTTTTTATTTATGTGTAAAAAATTTAATAATATCTACATTTAAGCAAGTAATTGTAATTGTAATTGTAAAAAAATTTCATTAATTAATAACAAAATTAGAAAATTTACTACAAATAGAAAAAAAACATATAAACATCTTTTGCATTTAAAGTATCTTTCTCAGAATTATTGTTAATTATGTAAGTTCTTTATGAACAGAGAATTTACTTAAAGCTTGATATTGATATGGAATTTTGTATTACTTTTTAAAGAAAACAGGATGTATCGAAAATTATTTGTAAAATAAAGTTTTTATTATTATTTTATTTTATAAAAATAAATTTTTTACAAATAAAAATGTGTTTATTATATAACTTAAATGTTAAAAAAAAAAAGAATTTTTCTAAAACAAAATTCTTTTATATCCTATAAAAAAAATTAATTTGTAATTTGTTAAAAATTTCCTATAGCAAAAGATAAAGTAATTTTTTGTTGAATATCTGCTACAAATTAGAAATAAAAAGAAAAACAATTGTTGTTTATTTTGAAAACAACAAAAACTTGAAAAATTAAACTTATTTCATTTCTTTTTAAATTCCCTTTTATAACCCGATTTAGAACGTATTCTTAGCACTCATACACAAATACAAATGTTTATACGAATTTTCAAACACTTGTTCAATACTCGAACCCATAAACAAACGAACTATTTGCTGTTACACAAAATTTAATTGAAATTACTTTGGTAAGTTAGAGAATTTGTAATTGAACTAATCTATGTAAATTAATACAAAATTTCATTCTATCTCATATTTATTTTACTATGTTAAATGTATTTATAGATATTTTAGTCAAAAAAGAAATGTTTTCAATTAATTTACGTAAATTTAAAGTTAGAAAAAAATATTTTGATTTTGATTTTAAATCAAATACCAAATCAAAAACAAAAGTAAAATAAATGAAATGAAATGAAATGTTTCAAAGGACTAGTTAAAATAAATAATTTAAAAATATTATAAGAACAAAATATTAAATGCTAGAAAAAAAACCAAAAACTCTTGCGCAAGATTTTCTCCAAATGTACTTTACAAAAACTTTTTGGTGAATTTTAAGAATTGATTTTTAACAAAATTATTAGTTTGTTTACCTTTTTTAGAAAAAAAGTTGTTTATTGTCTATGTCATCTTGTTTTTTTTTTGCATTGAAATACATACATACATCATTTCAAAAGTTTTTAATACAAAAATTTTAACTAACGATTTTCAAAAACAAACAAAAATAATTGAGAAACAAATTTTATTTTTTAGATAATAATTTTAAACCAAATCTTACAAACTGATTTTTTAATGGTCGTTAGATTTAAAACAATAATAAGCTGACGATATTAGTTTTCTAAGTATCTTTTGCTTTACCAGAGTTTGTTAAGCAAATAAACATTTAACGTTTCCATATAATTTTTGTATTATCCTAATAAGTTTTTAGTGTTGTATTATATATGTATGTATCAATCCAATTCAAATGCTGTTGTTTTTAATATCTTAAGAAATTATTGTTATTTAGCATTAACATTTTGGCTGTTTGTACATACATACGTACATTCTTATAATTGGTGTAATTAGTCCTTATTTGGCTCGAAGAAGAACTTAACTGATATTAGTTAGAGCAATACATACAGTCACCTTAGTTTCAAGATAAATATTTAATTAGACTGAATACCCAAAACGGAAACTTTTTGTACTTCAATATTTTATAAAACCAAACTCTTAAAACTGTTAAAATTTTCTTATATAATTGTCATTTTTTTTTATTAAAATTTTCTTAACACTAAAACAACCAAGAAAATAAATTTATTAATAATTTGTATACCCTTCACACATTTGGCAAGGGAATATATAGGTTTGTCATTCCATTTGTAAATTCTACAACATTCATAAAGTATATATATTCTGGTTCCTTATAGATAGGGAAAACGATTTTGCAATGTCCATCTATCCGTTTGTCCTTGTGTTAGTTGAAATCAAGTTTTCGTAGCTCCAATTGGTCACCCAGACATGTATAAGGTATATAACTTTTGAAAATATTTTCGAAAAAATCGGTATTGAAAACTGGTATCAATAACCACAAAAAAGATTAATATTTTGCAGCTTTGGGGGGACAAACTATAGACATGTTTGAAAAAACAAGCAAAAAACATATACGAACCAAAATTTCTATCATAAAGAAATCAAGTTTTCTAAGACTTTAACTGCCTTTAGAGATGTAAATATATACAAACATTCATACATATACACACTTCATATTACATAACTACACGTGGTGAAGGGTATATAAGATTTGGTACATCCCAATATAGCGCTCTTACTTGTATATTTTGGTTTAAAGTTTATATATTTTTGAAATTGCGATATGATGAAAATTTGGTTCTGTCTCACCTCAACATTATGAAATATGAAAAGCAAGTTCCAATTGCTATTTCTTTAAAATTGTCGTTTTAATAATTAAAATTTGCCATCAATAACAGCAGTACCGATGAGAAAAAGAGTGCTTACCATTAATTTCTAAAGCCAAAATAAAAAATTATTAATAAAGTTATAGATTAAAAAAAGTTTAACATATAATAAATATGACAATTATATAGCAACTAAGAAAACTATATTCATTCGAGCAAATTTAAATTAAACCTAAGCAATGTTGCAAGTTAATCCTTTTTGTGACAAACTTTTTCTACTTTATTTGCTTAAGATATTATGTTAAAGCCTTCAGCTTTTTTGTTAGCCTTTTTCACCTTATCAAATTGCTTAAAAAAGTTAAAGAACAGTTTTATTTTTATTTTTAATTAATTTTGCATTATATTTATAAGGCAAATTTTTAAATTGTTTTCCCCCTTTTTGTAAGGCAAAAAGTGTCCTCTAAGAATAAAAATGAACTTAAAATAGCATAAAATTATGGAATTTTATATAAAATTGACAAAGTCCTTATATAAATGGGTTCAGTAGGTCATGCGATTTAATCATGAAAATATTCACTTGATCAGCGTTTCAAAAAATTGTTAAATTGTTCTACCAAATTTAGATCTTTTTTGTGAATACTGAAAGAAAGTTAATGTTATTTTTACGACACCTTATGGGTATCACACAAAATATAAAAATCAAAAACAAAGTTGTTTATAGCCCCTTAATTGGTTATAACATTTGTTATAAGAGTCTTTATTGCATTCGAGGTGGCACACACACACATATATTCTAAAACAACAATCCATCATAAAATCTTTTTTTTCTAAGTTATTAACCAATTTTTAATCCTAAAAATTGTATTTAGTTTTTAAAATTTGTTTTCGTTATATATTGGTCACAAACACAAATATTATTTTCCAAAAAATATTTTATAATTCAAAAACCAAATATATGTACATATATGTTTGACAAAGGAATAAAATAAAATATAAAATTAAAACTTTGGTAAAATGAATACAAATAACAAAACAAAGATTTTAATGATAATAATACTTAAAAAATGCAAAAAATTAAAGTTAAAAAGTAATTTATATTGTGGTTATACAAATTGGTTTAACAAACTCATACATATGCACGCTCCCACACACATATATATATGTATATATATACATATGTACAAATGCTAGCAAATCAACAAAAATAAATATGGAAGAGGTTTAGAGCAAATTTTTATTGTTGGCATGTAATGTTAACGTAAAAATGTTTGTATTAATGCATACATACATACATACATATGTATTTATGTATGTTTGTGTTAGAAAAAATAAAATGTTTTTAGGTATCAAAAAAAAAAATTTACATTTAAATAAATTTTCGACATATTTTAAGTGGCAACATTTTATTACTGACAACTAAAACAACAGCAAAATCAACAAAAAGCAAAAGTAACAACAAAAATACTTTATAATAGAACAAAAAATTCTTACTTAAAACAAATTTTAACACGTGCAAATTCAAAACACGCTCAGATATACATATAATACTATACACTCATACTTAAAAGTAGACTAACATAAAATGATGATATGAACAATACGAAATATCCTTATCATTTGAAATGCCTTCATACACATATACTCTCATATATTTAAGTGAATATATGAGAGTGTTTACATAGATATGCATGTATGCAAATATATACGTTTATAAATTTTACATACGTGCATATATACGTATGTATATGTGTTACTAAAGCATCCCCATTTACATAGTATCTCGTACCTCTTACATATGAAAACGAAATTCGTTGTGAAAAAAAATTAAAATTATAATTTCATAGAAAATTTTTAATAGAAAAAATGTTGGCATGTATTAAACAATTTCTAAAACTATACTATGCTGGATGCAAAATCCAACATAAAACCAAGTAAAAATGTTATATTCGGTTGTGTCGATTTTTTTATACCCTCTACCAGTCGTTTAATATTTTAAAAACGTACAGGCATAGCAATATGCAATTAATTTGTTCTTATATTTTTTAAACCTAACTCTAGTCACATATAACAGTAATTTATAATTGTGATTTCTCTGTATTAATAAAAATAATATTTTTTTAGTTATATAGGTAAAAAACAAAAGCAGTCGGACCTTTTGCTTATATTTTAGCCGTTTATGCGCTGATTGTTCCCATATGCCATCAAACATACTCTCATCATGAGAGTCTCATGTACCATATACGGTTTTTTTCAGACCTTTGACGTGCTTGGCAGCTTGACATTAACATACACATGTACCATCGAGGCCGCTTTCCCTCTATGTAAGAATATTGTAGAAACTTCAAACAGCATGGCAAACATATGTATGTATGTACCCTTGTAACTAATAATGAAGAGTATGTAAGTTTATTTAAAAATCTACACAACCACCAAAAACGACCTAAAAATATTTTACATATGAAATCTAAGAGTTTGTTAAAACTGTATATAAAACAGGTTCAGCCAAGTCCAATAAAAACTAAAGCTATGGTCACATTCATCAAATAGTTGCTCAGGAAAATGTTACCACTATTTTTTTGGAAAAATTGTTTGACGCTACTTTCCCTTAAAAAGAGTTTTTGTATAGCACAAGTTGCCAAATAAAACAAATGAAAATATCCATTAAAATATGCACGATGTAAAAAATATATTTCCAGATAAATAAAATAAAAAATGTACGACGTGATCATTACGCTTTTTTGGGTAAATATTTGACAAATGTGGCCGCAACTTAACACAAAAATATTTATATTTTTCAGTTTTTGAGTTAAAACCATTTTCCGTTATAGCATTAGTTAAATGTTTTTCGAAGAAATATTAAATTTTAAATATATTCTTGTAAGCTATTAGAGGCAATCGTCTCTGATCCACTGTTGCGTTATCTCCTCTCATTATCTTTCGATGTTTTCTATTGATGATTGAATTTCCAAATAAATCTGATCCCTATTTATTTACAAAAGCTTCACTGTAATCCGTAATACTCATGGAATAACTTGTTAGCTAAGGAACGCATAATGCCTAAGTGTAGCGTTTAAAACTCAATTTATGCAAACATAGAAAGGGAAATTTTTTCTTTTTTCAACAGCATCAAAAACTGTCAAAAAAATTTATTCGTGCGTTACGAAAAACTAAAAAAAACAGAAATTCTGTAACAAAGACAAATATTTCTTGTTTATTTCCCCACATTTTTTTCACTCTTTCATGTTTGTTTGCTTTTCCTTTTCAACATTTGTATGTGTTTTTTGCGTTTGGGGTTTCTCGTATCTGATTTCGTTTGTAGTTTGTTGGTTTTTTTTAACACTATAACAAATAAAACCAGCTTTTCCTTTACTCTTTCAAAGGATCCAGAGATAAAACGAAATATTTAATAGTTTAACTATTCACATACATACATATAGTGATAGTGTCATCTACAAATGTAAACGAAGATTTATAAAAATATGTAAAACTGGACTAAAATTGAACTTAAAAAAAGAATAACAATTACGCAATATGCAGAAACAGAAGTTGTGTTTTAAAAACTCTAGGCAAAGAGATAGTTTTATGACCACAGCATAATTTGTAGGGATTGCTTTAAAGAACCTTAAACAAGGGTGATAGACTGCCAGACCTTTTGTAACAGATGCAAATGTGAAATTATAAAAAGAGTTAAACACCCACACAGCTGACGTTATCTTACCCTTTTTGTGTGGAGTTCCTTTGTGCAAAAAAAAAATTGTGTTCATTAGTTTTTAGGGTTAAATGATTTCTAATACTAGATATTTTGTTTAATAAAAAGTTTTTTTATACTTGAGTGCATAACTTATATGCACAAGAAGAAAGCACAAAAGGGAAAAAATACACAAAAAAAATTAAATTTTCATATTATCAAATTATCAATTTTCCCCATATATAAAATTTTTAACATTTTTCTTATTAAAAATATTTAAACAGTTTTTTTATAAATAGAAAACTTTTAAACACTTTACTATAAATAAATATTTTATTGAATATTTGCTTTAAACTATTAAATCCATAGGAAACTTTTTGCTGTTTTTTTTAATAATAAGAAAAATTATACAAGTAAGAGCACTATATTTGGCTGTGTCAAATCTTATATACCCCGTGTAGGTATGAAATAGGAAGTGTATGTATCTATGTATGTACGCATATATTTACATGTACGAAAGACATCACACGGACAGACGGACATGGCTTAATCGACTTCCCTATCTAAAAGGGATTCAAATTATATTTACTTTATGGGGTAGCAAATGAATATTGTAGAAATTTCAAAAGGAATGACAAACCTATATATTACCCTTGCCACATGTGTGAAGGGTATAAAAATATAGTCCCTAATTTTAGAATAACGCTAGAATTGTTTATAAATTTAAATATGAAACATATTTTAAATTGTCTATAAGAGTTTTGCCTTAAAAGACTTAGTTTTAGATTTAAGTTTTAAATATTTAAAGCTTTTTAATTTAGCTTGTCTATAGGCCACATTTTAGCAATGTTTATTCCAAAACATTAGAAGACTTTTCATTCCAAAAGAATTAAAAAATGTGTGTATCAACAACACAGATTTTTCTGCAAAAAGTTTTTAATTAGAAAAAAATTTTGTGGGTTTTTTATGAACGAATAATTAACTCACCGCTAAATTTTCAGTTTACATTACTTTTGTTTGCACAAGAAAAAGTAAGAAAATGTTTAATTATTAAATTTGTCAAAACTGTTAAAAAAAATTAAAAGTTACCCAACAAAAACTTGCGTTGCTTTGTAATGAGTTAAAATGATAAAAATACGGTAGCTGCACTACTTACCCTTTGGCATTTTAGCCCATTACTTTAACACGGGGATTTCATTGGAGGCAAGTTACCCCACCCGCTTGCAAAGAGGATCTTAATAAGTCATTACCACCCTCGCTTACAAATAGGGATTTTGTGAAGTAATTACTTCAATGTTCTTAAGTAACTACTTACTATCATCAAATAAAGCAGCCCGTTAGATTATAAATCAGGAGTTATATATGTCAAAAATATTTAATAGCTATTTGCTTTTAATATGTAAAATATTCAATTAATTGCACGGACTTATTATACTGTGCTCTTTAAGAACAAAACTGAGGCTTTTTACTTCTGTATGTTACGTTTTTAGGTTTACTTATGCTTAAAGTATAACAACCCAAATGAGAATTATAAAAATTAATTCAAGTGGATGCTAACATTTTTTCAGCCACGTACCAAAAGCTAAAGCTTTTATTTCTTTTAAGATATCGGACAAATAAATTGTTACGTTTTACAATATAGTCTTGTTATTCTAAGTAATGCAGACGGTATGTTATACTCATTGAAAAGTGTGTAATTGAGTAAGAGCAAGTTATTACACTGTTTTTGCAGTGATGTTTTGCCTTCAGTATTAATCTATTAAACTTTGCAATTTCCAGAGCAACAGAAACAGTGACTCAAATGTATAGTCATAATCAACTGTCCAGTCATGTTTAATTTTTTTTTTTAATTTATTTTTTTTTTATGTGTTTATAACAAAAGCTTATGAACAAGAAAAGCTTAAGCAACAAAAAAGTAAACCATGTAATCTCCTGCATAACAGTAAATTAAAATTTCAGTCAAATGCAAATAAACTAATTGTCAGTATTCTGTAAAAAAAAGCAAACACACAAACACTTACATAAACAATAATAAAATCAGGTGGTGGGGCTAAAGGACATTACCCTCATCAAATCTCAATGGTGGTAAAGAGATTTACGAAAAATGATTATTTTTAACAAACCAACATAAAAAACTGTCGCATGCATTCAAACCCAGAATATTTTATGGGTATTCAAATATCACTTTCTGTTTTCTATTTTCTATGGTTTATGGCGGTCAGATACAACAACAAACTTAAAAACCAAATAAAGCCAAACATACCCATTTATACTAATACATTGGAGAACACATAAACAAACATTTAGTTGTCAAGGTTATATGTGGTTTTTTGGGTTTTTCGGACAATTTAAAATAAAACACACATACAAACACACACACACATATACACAACCGTTTAATTTATTCACAAAACAAACACATTTTTTAGTTACAACAAATAGTAGTCACTTTTTAATTTCATAAAGTTTTCACATGGTTTTGGAACGAACATTACAAGTCCTTTTATAATACCCTTAGCTTTATGCAAATAGGTTTAAAATAAGTTGTAGTTTATGAAGGAAATCTGGTTTTAATTTTACTTTTCTTTTGTATGAAAATAAAATGTTTTATTTATTTTTACCAAACCTTTTCAACCAATTATAAAACATAGAGAAGAAGATCAATTTTATATAAGCATAAGGGTTAAGCACAAGATTTAAGACAAATTTTTAATTGCATTTTTAGACCATAGAAGGGGTTTTACGCACTACACGGTAATAACTAGTTATGATAGAGACCGACAAATTAAATAAAATTCGACAATTTGCCCAAATGGGCCACACAAAATTTTTATGTTACGTAAATGTGTTTACCGAATTCCGAATTGCTAAACTAAAAAAAAATAAAAATAAAAATAAAAAAAAATACAAATTGTAAAAAATTTTACTAAACTAATATATTTGTTAACCATTGTAAAGGGCAGATCTTCTATATAAGATCCACTCGTGGACATTATATAAATACTCATAAAAACTTGTAGAGTTTTTAAATATGTTTTCAAACCAAAGAGGAGGAAAAATTAAAACTAAAACCATAAATAGTATTGCATAACTCAAAAACTATCAAAGTCACCAAAATGTGAAATTTACTCCAATCGACAGTGCGAAATGTCTAATGTCAGCAAAAATTTTTTTCTTGAAATGTAAACACTTAATAGGCTATGCCAAATATAGGGAATACACCCAGTATTGTAAAGAATAGTTTTTTTAAACATAAAATTATATAAAAGAACGGGAGTCGGGAATACAATTCGGCGTATTACTTTAATTTTCCGTTCGGTTATTTAATTCGCAAATAAAAAAATTAAGTAATATTATTTTCCCTCCTGATGTCTTTAATTTAAAAATATACATCTAATTAGCATTTTGGCTAAAATTCAAGTGTAATAAAACCCAATTACAAAAAAAGTGTAATACAACTACAATTCAAGCACTTGCAATTTTATTGTTATTCAACTTAAATGTTTAAATTCAATTTTCAAAGTATTTTTCAAGTAAAATTTCTTCTATTGTCAAGAAAACTAAAAAAATTGTTTGTACCCAAGAAGCATATTATCTAATATTGAAGTGTAAAACTTATTAAATTCCAGTGATTAACTGAAATTACAAGTGCTAGAATACATTTAAAATACACTTTAATGTTAAGCGTTCTCCAGTGCAAAGGAAACTGGAACTCAAGTCAAAAAATAAAGTTTGATTCAAGCCTTAAATGATAGTAAAACAAAATTGAAAAGGTTGAATTTAAGTT
>NDXZ01004169.1:0-22037 GCA_003055125.1 Paykullia maculata | reverse complement strand
ATTTAATTTTTGTTTTGATATTTTAATGGCACTTAACGTTCCTAAAGTAAAACCAATAATAATTAGGCGCCTTATCGCGTTTGTAAAACCAGAGGAACCTTTAACACTTAAAATCAGATTGGTGGAAAATAAACAAAATGACATTAATATCAAATACCAAGAAGAAGAAAACACAAAAACACATTCGTGTGCCAAAAAAAAAACATTTTTAACAGGAACTAGGCACAACAAAGAGTTATAAAGGACTGAATTCATATAAAGGCAATCACCGTCAAATTTTTATAAAAAATTGCATATATTTTATTTTTTGAAGCTGCTTAAAAAGTTTTTAGGTTTTTGGATAGTAATTTAATAGTCGTATTCCACATTTCATATTTAGTTGCTAAAATAGAGTTATGTTAGAATCAAAAATATAAGAATAAAAATAAATGCATTTTTTTTCTTTTAAAGTTCTGCTCTCTTAATAGAAAAAAAAAACAATACAAGTGAAAAAATACCAGTGAAAAGTTTATCATGTTTGAGATGTACCCCCAATTTTGACATATCCCTGTATTGTGACAATGACAAATTAGAAAATTAAAACAAAACTCCAGTTATCTTTAAATTCCCACCATTCACTTGAACGTGGCATTCATCGAATTTATCAGTTTTACTGTTGTTTTTAGTTCAATGTTAAAATACGACAAAAACATTAAGTTAGCAAAAATGTAATTCATTTAACTATTAACAATAATTGGACAAACAACTACAGTTAACACATTATATAGATTTTTTTTCTTAAAATATCACTTAAATAAATTGTGTCATAAAATATCGCTCGAAAACGTACGAAACGTGTTAGTAATTGTGAAATTGTCGCAGTATCAAATTAAACTCTTATGGGCAAAATATTATTAGAGTTCTAACAAACATAGAAACTTAAAAACAGTAACTACTTAAATTGCAGACAAGGAAAAACTTGCAACTCTAATTTATAGGTTAGTAAAAAAAAGTATTGAATTACATGGTAATAAAAATATTTAATAAGAAACGGCTAACAAATAAAAAACTTCATTTAAAATAAGTGGCTAACAAAAAAAAAGAAAAAATTAGTTTTAAGGCATCCTGGCAAATTATTAATATCCTTATAATGCAATTTTCAAGACTATTTTTATAACTTTAACAGAACTAACAACAACAACAAAAAGCAAATCCGTGTATAAAAATTATTCACGGCACTAGTGAATTATAAATATATTATCAAAAAAAGTAAGTGAAAAACCCAGTGCTGTTTTTAGTTGTTGTAATAATAAAACTAATTGCCAATCGTATGATTAAAGTTAATAAAACATTTCTATACCCTTCACCACAAGTGACAAGGGTATATATAAGTTTGTCATTCCGTTTGTAATTTCTACAATATTCAATTGCGATCCCACAAAGTATATATTCCGGTTCCTTATAGATAAGGAAGTTGATTTAGCCATGTCCGTCTGTCAGTCTGTTGAAATCAATTTTTCTCAGCCCTGATGTCGTACGGACCCGTTACTGGTATCAAAAAATCCAAAAAAAATTTACACAAAAATTATTTTACTTGCCTTTTTGGAAAATTTTAAAAAAATGTACTTATTTATGGGCGAAAAAACACCGAAACCGAAAAAGTAATATCATAAATGTGCATACATTTTATGTACTATTTATGTATATACACACATACATACATACATAAATACACGTAGTGAAGGGTATATAAGATTTGGATCAACCGAATATAGCGCTATTACTTGTTTTTTTTTTGCTTGTAGTGAAAGAAGTTAAACTGAGAAAAAAATTTAAATACATATAATTAACAATTATGAATAGCAGAAAATTTTTCGTTTTAACTGAAAAACCTAATTGTAAAAATTAAATAAATATCTTTGCTATAAACGAAAAAAAAAATTGTTGCAGCTTTTTCTTGAAGGAGCTTAAATACAAATACGCAGCAAATTACTGTTTCCAAACATGTTTAAAGTAGGTTTCAAAAATGTTAGCCCATCAGGTGTTGTTTTGTCATTCTAATTTCCACATAAACCCAAAATATTCTTCCCACTTATGGTGGTGTAGGTGGATAGGGAGTTATGGGTTTGTGTTGATATTTGTAAAACTCAAAAATCATCAATTTAAATTATACCAATCGCTGTGGTCTTGCTTTTTAAATTTAATAAGCTATTTCCATCCATGCTTCTGTCTATGTTAATGTTGTTAACAGGTCGCAATTGTGAATCCAGGGACCGAAAATAGCTGGCTTAGAAATATGAAACTTGATAAATCTGTGTAGACTTTTCAAGCAAACACATAAACTTGTTATAAAGAAATATAGCTGCTTCACGAAAATTAGGCCAGGTTAATATGATCTTAAAAATTATATTAACTCTTACAAACTGCTCAAAGATACAGATTACCACAAAACAGTTTTATTAGTCCTAAGTCACTTTTGAAAATAACCTTAACGCTCATTTTGAAATCGAGATGAAATTTTGCACAAAAAGTTGTCATTGTTCCACCAAGACCTCAACACTGAAAATTCAATTCAAATCGTACAATGTTAATCAATGTGCGCATGCTTTAAATTTTGAAATTAACTGTGGTTATAAAACCCCTCACGAAAAAAAGCTTTAAAATAATGTAAAACTGCTTTTTTTAATTTTAAATAATTATTAAAAATAAAAATAAATTAAACTGCAGTCGTTGTTTTAATAGGAATGGTTTTTAATCAGCATACAATGAAATGGAAACTAATAAGTATATATAAAGAATAAATTAAATATAAATATAAGATAAAATTTAATATAAATGTGGGGGGTTTGTTTTATATCGTCACCTGAAATCTAAAAGGCCGTAACAATCATAATATTCAAAATATACTTTTTTTATTGATTATGATGCAATTAACCAAAATACATCTTTTCTAAAGATTTTACTCATATATGTTAAAAAAAAAACGATTTTTTTAATTAACTACAAAAGTCACTTAACAAGTAATAAGTCTTAAGTTTATATGGTTTTTTGCTTCTCCTGTAAAAAAAAGGAAAAAGTGTACTTACGTCCTTTGAATTTTAGGTGACGATATGTAGGTCTTTTAATAAAAAAATATATACGTATGTATGTACATACATATATATACATATATGTATGTGCATACATATATATATATATATATATATATATATATATATATATATATAAAAGAGTATGGAGTTAAAATAAAAAGTTGACCTTAATTAGCCATATTTTATATTTAAAAAACAGTTACAAAACTAAACTTAACAAATCAATAACAGTTTTATATACAAATTTTATTAGACACAAATATGTTGTATTTTTTTGAGTTTTTTATATAGTATATGTACATATATACAAATATTACCTCCTTGTTGTTTTGTTGTGTAATGATTATAAGCTTTATATCCCAAATACGCAAAAATATTTTATTTTTTATTTTAGTAAATTATTTACTAAAAGAGAATGTTGTTGTTTATTAAAAAAACCTTTTAAAAAAGTTAATTCCACTTGGCGTGTAGAAGGATCACGCGATTAAACTTAAATGCTGTCTTCCGTTTCCTTTACAATACTACTTATATAAACGCTGAAAGGCTCCTACGGCAGCGACCAAAAACCATTTTGTATTTTCGGAGGTGAATAAAAAAAACAACAAATGCTTGGAGTGAAAAGGAGAGATAAAAACGGCCATGTATGAAAATTCAAAGATTAGTTTACAAGGATTTGTTTATATGCAAGTATTTTAGCATATATGTATGTATATGTATGCTATACGTACATATATATTGGTAAGCATGTGTAATTCGCGGCAGGGTTACCACTCTAAGGTTTTTTTAAGTTTTAGGTATAAAATAGTTTTTTTTTTAATATAAGAAAAAAAATTGTTTCTTGGTAAATCTTTTTATATATTTTTTATTTTAAAGAAAGAAAGAATTGTAAAATTGTATAATTATGGGCACAATCGGCAAAACATAGGTCATGACCGTATTCCGTTTGGCATCGAACAAACTGCGACAGGATAATGATGTGTGGTAATAAAATTGTGAGATATATTTCTATATGGAAAATATGTAATTTAGATGAATCGATTTACATTTTTTTACAATATTGGCCCCTAAAGTTCTATGCTTGATTTGAAATAATTAATGCAGTGTGACACACCCATCTCTTCTATAAAGTAAATTTCTTAAATAAAAATAGCTATTTTCTGTTATTTTAGGCATATTCGTAAGTACTGAACTGGTAGGGGTTACATGAAAAAAATTCGGCATAACCGCATATATATTTGGCAGACTTTGTTTGATTTTGGTTCTAGGTAATATTTTATCAAGGAGTTTTTTATTTGTGACAGTCCAGTTTGTAGATACACAAAAAGTGGACACGAAAAAAAATGTTGCCTCTTATTAATTTGAGTAAAAAGCAGATACCATTACCCAATTTATCTTTACTTTAATATTAATTACCGTGTGAAAAGCAAATTTTTATGGATCAAAAAAATAATAATAAGAAAACCAAACGTAAAGATTACAAAGCTCAATTATTTCCTGATTGAAACACTAAAAAAAATCTTGAAGAAATAAAGAGGACAAACGTTTTATAAATAATGTTTTTATAAACTGTGTAATAGATGACGATAGAGATCCATTTTGTGCAGCAAAACAATATAATTTGTAAAAAAGTCTAATTTTACAATAATATGTTTGGTTTAACAATCTGTACATGTGATAAAAAAAAGCACTTCTCTTATAAATGCCGTCTCAATAAGCCCAGAAATAAAAGGAACAAATAAATACACACACACAAAATATGATCGTTTTTTCCTGATCTTGCAAACTACAAATTCTGTGGATTTAATTGTTGTAAGGATAATTAACCGTTTTATAAGGGTAACATGCTGTTGGGTTGAACACAGAGGACCAGAACACCTGGGTAAAGCAGATGACCCCCTGTCTACAAGCGTCCTTAGTACACTGGCACAACGAATGTGTCGTGTTAATGATTTCGCCTTGCAGCTTACAGCTATAAGCAACCTCCAATGCCAGCAGTCCTGCCAAGAGATAAATTTCCAGTGTGTCGAAAGTTGGAAAGCCATAGTGTTGTTTAATATATAAACTTTAGGGTTTATTAGAACCGTAAAACGTGACAGATATAAATATGTATATATTTCCATTAAAGTCAATATGATACAAAAAAAAAACTGTTTTGTACATACTTATATGAATGTACCAAGAGAAGAAACTTTATAAAACTGTCAGGAACTCGACTAGATACTGGTTTTAAAATTAAATTTAAATAAATAATACTGAACATAATAATTTTTTAAATAAATAGTAATCAAAAGAATCTCTTGCTGACGCGCACTCCCAATGAGGCAACGCAAATGTGCAGTTTGTGGGTGTTAAAAGTGGGTCAAAAAGTAGCTACAAACGTTCTTAACACATTTGCACATTATATAATTTCAATAGTTATGCAAAAAAAAAAAAAAATAACAAACGAAATATTTAAATACAAAGTTTCTGTTAAATACTCGATATGTTACAAAAAGAGATTTGCTTGTTTTGTAGCAATAAGTTTTCTTTTATGCATTTTTCTTGTTAAGTGAACTAGAAATAAAAATACACAATCAATTTTTTCCAATCGTAACGAAACTAGTAGGCTTCTGGCAATTTTTTTTATCAGGGCTAATAGTAAACAATAGTGGGTGTGGGATTAAGGATGCAAACATTATTGTTGGTGGCCATTGCTGCATAGTAATTTAATTTCAACTACAATTAGGCATACAATTGTGTGCAATATATTGGATGCATCCTACAGTATTGTTTAAATATGCTCGTAAAAGTAAATTTGCATGCACACATATTTATATCCTAACACTTGCAATCATGTATCAATATCTATAATAATATCTGTGTGTGTGTGTGCGTGTGTGTTAAAGTAACATTTACACTATAAAAAAGTATCCTTTTTGCTAGTCAGCCATTTATTTAAAATGCATACATAACACTAGATTTTTTTCCTTTTTTTTCTCAACAAAGAAAAATACCGTTATAAAGACGCCCACATTTTCTGATCCATTTGACGTCATCAATTTTCTGTCATATTTTTTCCTTTTTTCTTTCTCTTTCGCTCTTTCTAACAGCTTTAAAATGTCACAGCATTGGTTAACGCTAATACTATTGGTGGTATCGTGGTCTTTAACTGCGCATGGCAAAGATTTACAACTAAATAAGCATTTTATGACGTCACTGCCGTTAAAAGGGGATGCCATTAGACAGACGGACAAAAATAATTTGAACCTTGATAGAAATATTGAAACAATTCAAACGCCATCAAGTGCAGTTCAAGATTGGAGTTTGGTGTGTCAACAGCTCTGCGGGTAAGTTGCTGGGCAACACAAAAAAAGTGAAAGAAAATATTTGTAAAGAAAATAAAAGTTAACAAAAAAAATATATTTTTTTTAATTTAAAGTGTGTGAGAATAAAAAAAATGAAAAGAAATTTGAATGTCTTAAGACTTTTATTTAGCTGAGTTTATGTCAGTATCATGCATATGGGTGTATGTTTGTATGTGGTGTGTGTGTGTGTGTGTAAAAATTCATTATATAATTCAGTGCCTTTAAAAAATTATTTTTTTGCAATTTATTTTAGAGCTGCTTTATGCGCTTCCTACTGTAAAAATTTGCCAATTTTACACCATCGAGTACAACTTGCAAATGCTGAAAATATTTTGAATTCGAAGAAAGATATAATGTGTCTCCTATTATGTGGACTACAATTAGGTAAGTGTTTTTAAATATTGAATATTTTAAACTATTTCAGTTAATATTATAGCATTTTTTATTTTATTAAACTGGACTGACGTAAATATTATACATTAATTAAGCCTACGCGTGGCAGATTAACACAAAACTGATTCCATAAATTAAAACAATTTATTACTCTTCCATGTTCTATTAACATTGTTATTAAACACATTATTATTAATTAGTAAGTTAAGTTTTACTCACGATAATTCACGCTCACGAGCGAGACATTGTACTTATGCACGCTCTTCTTTTTATGAATTGACGATCACGTGAGTAAATTTTTTTTATCACACTACGTAAACTTACGCACGAAAAATACTCATGAGAAAAATATAAGCAACAAAATTTTTTTTTATTAAAAAATAATAATTCAAAAATCGCGATACAATTACGCTTAAATCTTACTCACGATGCTTTTTATACCCTTCACACATGTGGTATAGGTTTGTCATTCCGTTTGTAATTTCTACAATATTAATTTGCGGCCCTATAAAGTATATATATTCTCGACCCTTATAGATAGGGAAGTCAATTTAGCCATGTCCGTCTGTCCGTCTTTCCCATAGGTCACCCAGGGTTGTATGTGGTATCAAACTTTTGGAAGTACTTTCGAAAAAATCGGTATTGAAAACTGGCAAGATCCATCAATAACCGGCTGAGATATAAGCAAAAAAAAGACGATTGCCTCGTTTTTTTAAAGTTTTCTTTTTTTTTACTCAAAAATTAAAGATATGTCTTTTGGGAAATTTAAATAAAAAAATTTTTGATTTTTAAGCAAAAAAAAATTTTTTTTCGAGATATAAGCAAAAAAAATTTATTTTTGTTATGTTTTTTTTTTACAGAAAAATGATTAAATTTGTGTGTTTTGAAAAAAAAATTACTAATATACACACATAGATACACGTAGTGAAGGGTATATAAGATTCGGCATAGCCGAATATAGCGCTCTTACTTGTTTTATATTCATGCTCTTGCATACTCGCATGACTGTAACAAATAACTCTTTACAATTGTAAGTGATCTTGCATAAATTGCTTAATTCACGCTAATCACGTTAGTGTTATCCATCTCTAATTCATGTGTATAATAAAGTAAAAAAACCTGGTAAATAGAACTTTTTCAGCAGTTTTTATAAAATATAACATTTAAACATGCATTTTATTTAAGGTTTGCTTTTTTAAGTAGTTTAAAAGTGCAAAACTTTTCTTTTTCAACCATTTACATTTGAGAAACTGGACAAAAAAAATGTATTAACAATTAATTGTTTTCAACAATGTCTAAACAAGCCCCTACAAAACAATAATAAAAAATTTATTGAAAATACAAAAAGTAGCCAGTTACACAAACACAGAAGAAAGAAATTTTGGCCAATTAGTCTAATTTTTTCAAACATACATATGTATCTGTAGTTTAATTAAACAATAATTTTTTGTGTACCAAAAAAAAAAAAAAAAAATTGAGCGTCTTTTTTTGCTTATATCTCAGCCGATTATTGATGGATACTGCTAGTTTTCAATACCTATTTTCTCGGTTTAATACCACATACAACTCTGGGTGACCTATGAGAGCTACTAAAAATTTCAAAAGTTTCAACCAACATACGGACAGACGGACATGGTTAAATCTAATTTCCTATCTTTAAGGATTCATAACATACATATGTATATACTTAATGGGGTCGCAAATGAATGTTGTAGAAATTACAAATGGAATGACAAACCTTGCCACCTGTGTGAAGGGTATAAAATTATAATAATAAAAATTATTTTTCTAAGATTTTAAATTATCAAAAAAAATATATAATTATAGAGAGAGTTAAATATTGCTGCAAAAACTTAGTATTGACATACCATTACTGGTTAGTATACTTTTCAATGCATATCTGCATTTAAAAAAAAAAAACATAACCCAAAGAAAAATTAAACCAACAACCGATATAAAGAACAAACACATGACGCCATGCATCTTTTTTAGGATAATGCACATGACTTCGAAAGGTACCCATGGTAGAGATAAATTAAAAGAAAGAAAAATTCTGGCTGTGGATCAGACTGTGTTGGGTACCTGGACAGTGTAATGTCATAAGTAATGAAATGGTGGACTAGCTTGGAAGGCAAGAATCGGAATAGACTCTAGTCATAGTAGTCGTTTTCATAGAAAATATGTAGAGATAAAACTTTATTAGGCAGACCGTTCTGTGAGGTTCCAAGTGATTTATGGGCTAGTTTGTTTAGCCCCTAATTATTTTTTAGTTTGAATAGGAATACACACACAAAAAAAGAATTCTAGAATTTTAGAATACCTGTACTAGGGTTGGGCAAAAAATATCGATATGTAAATAAATATTGATATATTTCGTCGATATTTTACTTTGCAATATATCGATATATCAATATTTTTTCTTGCAATTTTATTTCGATATTTGTAAACTCTGGTTTCGTATTTTATGTTATTAATTTGTAAAAAAAAATCTGTTGTAATGCTTGCATTGACAGTTACGGCGCGCTTAATTTGTTTTCATTTAAGGTATTTAAAAGACTATAGCAAAAAAAAAATTATACACACATGTAACTCCCAAATGTAAAAATTTAAAATTTTTATGTACAGTTTCATAGTTTTGGTGCATTCAGCGTTAACTATTCTATTGTGCATACATCTTGTGGATAATTTGTCAATTACATTATTTTGTTTTTAACGTATTTTTAACAAAGTCTTAACCATGTGAAGTTACATATCGTCCTTAGATATTTAGTTTGTCAGGCTTCCTCGGAGTCTTCGAAAAAGTTGCTTCAGCGCGGTAAATTTAACAGTTCCCGATAGTAAAAACTTTTTAAGAGGTAAACACATCAAACAGAGGGAGCTCCATATGTCAATATCTGACAATTACTGGTTCAATTACATTTTTACTGCGCTTTACTTCGTAGTTTTTTGTATTATTCTTTTTTCATATACAGTTCATTTTTTATGAATTTACGAAAAATATATCGACCGGCAACAATGTTGGAAAAAGTATCGATATTTTTTTGCATTTGCCCACCCCTAATCTGTTCTTACCGTACTTTCAGTACGATACAGGATTATTAGTAAAATAGTTAGAATATCTGAGCATAAATGGTGTTCAAAATTTTAAGTACGATTACATTTAAATTCAATTTTTTTTGTGTGTACATTCTGGTAAAGCAGGATGTCTATAATTTTCTCAAGTCGCAATATTAAAGACTAAAATGGCTGGGTAAGCAATTTCACAACCGATTAGATGTCACTCGATTAGGGTAAAAGCATTTCTTCTAGTTTTCATCGCTGGTAATCTGGCAATCATTTTATTATATGACCCATTCTTGAAGCGTTTTCGTATAAATTTCGTATACATTAATCTTCTTACTCAACCTGTCTACTACTTATTGCACTAGTTATATTAATTTGATTTGATATTTTTAAATGATTTATATTATTTTCAAAGTTTCTGAGTTATTAATAGTTTTTTTTTTTGTAATATCTTCTTCTTCTTGTTGTAGGTGATGATATTTGTACATGTAAAGAATATATCACAAACGATTCTGACGCCAAGATACAAGTCCAAAAGGAAACAAATATTTGCGCCATTATCTGTGATTCTACTAGTGTCACTCTGGCCGGCTGTAGACCATGTAATAAGGAAAACAACGACAGCGAATTTATGATTTTGAAAAAATTTAACAATTTCAACCAAAAACAAGTTGTACCGTATGAAGCGATTGATACCAAAACAACAACGACGACAACACCAGACTGGAATCAACTTTGCGCTACATTGTGTAAAACTGGAGATGGCGGGTCCTTGTGCAATTGTGATTTATCGCCATTTTTTAACTAAACGATGGACGGGTTTGTCGTAATCATCTTATGTTCAGTAACGTTTTAAAAAGGCGATAAATTAAAAATTATATTAATTCAGTTGTTTGCTTTATTTTTTTTTAAACAAAGTCTTTTTTCCAAGAAATGGACTTTAAACTATTATTGTTTTTGTATTTCTAAAAAAAAAATTAATTTGATTTTATTGTTTTTAACTATTGTTGTTCAATGTTGAATTCTTATGTAACAGTTAAAGAAAACTATTAAGAATGAAGATATAACAAAAGTAAAACAAGAAGAAGAAACAAAACTAATCCCTATGCGCATCAATTAATTTGTAATTAATTTGAAGTAAATTGTAATTAAACAAATTGTTAAACTTAATGAAACGCATTAAATAATAAACAAATATAAAATAACTAAAAGAACTAATTAATTACATAACCCACACACACACACACACATTACAAACATAACTACAAACAAATAATAATATAAAACAAAATATTTATGAAAAATGTAAAAATCCCTTATTTTTATTAAGGAATTTTAACGTTTTCAACTTTTAGTTAAAAATTTATAATTTTTCTTTAAACAAATTTTTATTTTAATTTTAAAAAATAAATAAATAATAAAACAAATAAAAGTGAAAAATATGCAACAAAATCACTAAAGGGCTTCCAGGTGAAATAGTTTGATTGAATTCTAGTGCTCTTTGGCCAAAAAAAAAGGTTAATTAAAGAGCCCATAGAATTTTAAACAACTAGGACACTAAACTTTAGTCAAATATAAAAAAAATATATTAAAAAAGTAAAAAAGCAACCATTAAAAATATCACTTATGCAACATATCGTCGTCTTCAATAAGAAATGTTTTTATGTTTTTTTGATTTGTAATTTAATTTTTAAAATTTAATTTCAATGTTTGTATGGGTTTTTAATTTTTTTGTTTTTTTTTTTTTAATTGGAATTAGCATATCAATTAACAAAATGAAAACAATTATATTTATTAAAACAGAACATCCATACAAAATCAATTATAAAAATTTAAAAAAAAAAATTTACAAAAATATATACATACTTATACATTTATACTCGTTCATATTTCTTATATACATATAAAACAAGTCTATGATAAAAATTAAGACATCAATTCACATTAATCTCTTTATATACATATGCATTATACATATTAAAAAAATGTATTTACTTAATTAAATAAAAAAAATATAATATTGATTTATCTAAATACATTTTGCATTAAATGTTTAGCCAAGAGTTTAGTGTTGTTAAATATTCATTTTAAATTAATTAAATAAAGATTAAAGAAATACATATATACAAACATATTATTTGAATATTTTATAAACATTTTACCTAAAAACATAAAATATTTTCGTCAAGTGTATTATCAAATGTAAACAAAATGGTCTCGTTATTGATTAAAGAAAAAACACAACAACACGATTTAACTTATAAACAATATCAAAAGCCATCCCAATGCAACACTGTGAGAAAAAGTTTGGTGAATTACATTTGTTCCGCAAATGTTTTCAAATATATTTTAAATTTTTTTCTAATCAAAATCTTGACAAACAAGTCCATTTAAAGTTGTTATCACAGACATATGTAGATATAACGATACAACACAGGTTATGTATCAACCAAATACTATATTTCAATTTATTAAAACTAGTTTTTGTCAACCTTTGAAAAATTATCTACACATTTCAAAGTTCTTAATAAAAATATTAACTTTCAATAAAATGTTTAAATTCTAGTTTTAACTCCAAAATAGCTTAGAATCTTCATTTTTAAGCTCTTCTTCTGTTTATTGGTCTAAAATGAAGAACAAATAAAAAGCAAAGCCGAGCTAAACACAAAATGAAGTAAAAATAAATTGATTTTTGAGTTGAATCCATAATCTTTAATAAAAATAATGTCCTGCATTTTTTTATTAAAATTTTTTTTAATATATTATATTTAAATTAATAAATTTAAAAATTGATAATGAATAAGGAGGTTAATATAAAAAATTTTTAAATTAACAATGTCTTTCTTGCTTGAAGAAAAATATATTTTTAAGAGTGTTACCAAAAAATGGCTATAATATTGTTTATGAGATTAAATAACAAAAATTAATTTCTATAAAAAAAAACTTTATAAATACATGTATCAAAAAAAAACGTAAATTATACTTCAATAGACTTTTTTTTTAATATAAAAAATGTTTGGAAGACATAAAATATAAAAAATAAAACAAACAAAAATAAAAAATAATTATAATATGAAGACAATTTTCAATTTAAAAGTCAATATTAAATGTATTATAAAATAAATAAAATAAAAAAAACGTTGTGGAAGACATTTTATTATTAAACTTAATGCTTTAGATTTAAGAAAAGTTGAAAAAAATAATTAACAAAAAATAAAATAGTATGGTTAAATAATTAGGCTACTATGTATTTAGACTTGCCTCGTAATGAGTCAAACGCTAAGAATATTCCAGCTGTGACTGACAATAATTAAAGTTTAGGAGAGCAAGCGGCTACAAATGCCACCAAATTATGCAATAAATAAATAATAAAAATAAAAAAATTTAAAATAATGCAAAATTAGTAATAATAAAATGTTTATTTATTTTTAATTTAATTTGAAAACTGCACACATTTTTAACAAAAAACAAAATTATTGCACGCACCATATAATTCCTAATATGAATTAATTTTAAAGTAAATATGTACTAAAATAATGTCTTTTAAATATTAACAAAAAAAAAATAAATAAAAATAAAACAACAATAAAACAATTATACATATGTATGTACGTATTGAAAAAGAAAAATAAAAAAAAACGTTAGTAAAAATTCGAATCAATATTTATGCACAATATATGAACCACAAACAATAGCAACAAGAAACACCCTGTTAAAAGTTTTCTTTTAAAACTCGAAAAAATAAACTGCCAAATATCTAAGAAGCAACTAGCATTTTTAGAGAAGGCATTAAATTAAAAAAAACAACTTAAATAAATTTATTAATGTATGTGTATTCTCTCTCTATATTACAAATACAACAAAGAAATCAACAACAACAACAAGCTTAATAAATTCCCATTACACGCTCCACATTTTAAAAATGAAAAAATAAATTTGTTGTACGAATACATATGTTAAACTGTTATTTGAATAATTTCTTAAAAGCAAGTAAAAAACAAAAAATAAATAAAATCTGCATCATACAAATTAAATTGTGTTAAATAAATAAATATGTGTACGTACCTATTCATATACATAAATGCATATAAACTCTATACATACAACATACATTTTTAATCACATACAATAGACAAACAACAACAGCAACTATTTTAATAATATAAACAATTCAAATAATAAACAAGCACTTATACATACACAAAGCAACAAAATAATTCAATAGCGAAACTATAAAAACAAAACAAAATAAATTATTAACAACAAATATAAAAAAAATATATATTTAAATATCACTGTATAGTTCAATGTGTTAAATGTTGTATAATAAATAACAAAACAAATAAGATCTGTGTATTTATTTAACAAATTGATTAAGGTCGCTAGGACCTTTATAAAATAAGGTCAGAAAAACATGGATGGGGAACTGAGTCGACGACCTTTATTTGCCCAATCTAAGGTAAAAATAGGAGTGTCTATAGATCAAGTTAAGGCTAATTTTACAAGTTATTAAAGATTTAGGATTTCTAGAGTTGTCATGTAAAAGGTCGATATTTAATAAAAGAAAAAAATATGAATTAACAGAGATTGAACAATTTTTTTAAATTTACGCATATTTACCGAGTTATTAAAAATTTTTTTAAAAATTTAACTTGAGCTTAAAATATATAAGTCAGTACGTATGACGCCAATTAATGTTGTCATAATGCTCTTAAATAAATTATAAGTATCATTGTGACTTTTTAAGCAAAAAATGTTTTAAAAGCTAACCGTCTGAAAGGTATTGTTCTGAAAAGTCAATCACTTACGACAAAATTGGTTAGCGCAGGTCTCTGCGGAGGATCAGCTGTTAATTTTTATTCATAAAAAAAATTATTTTAGATTTTATTATAAGCTTACGGTAGAATTTTTTTAATAATTTAAATTAATTTTTTAAAAACTAATTAGGTTTATATTATATATTATTTCCATATTATTTCCGATTTAAAAAGAAATTTTTTTTGCGATAGAAAACATGATTTGGTTTTAATCAGCAAATTTTTTTTAAATTTTCTTCGCAAAACGACAATTTTTATTGTTTAATTTCTAGTAAATTAAATCAAGTTGATATCAAACTCAAATAACAGTGACCAAAGTTAAGATTTAGTTAATTCTACCAGACACTACTGTACTACATAGCTTCCGGTTTATATTATTTAAAAAAAAATAATGAAATATCCATATGTATGTATGTGGCAACATTGATTATACCGGCTACAGAGCGTGACCAAGGTACATTTAAAAATGTGTCAACATTATCCGCCCAAATAAAAAAATAACAATAACAAGTACAATAGGCAGTTTTTGGTGTTTGTAATAAAAAAAAAGTAAAAACTAGTTTGACACAGCTCGTGAATAAATAAAGAAAATATGTTATGAAAAGCCTGACAATTTATTTAATACGTTTCATAAATAAAAATTCACAATAAAATTTGACAGTTCAAATTACCAAAAAAATTAAATACGCTGAACTATTAGCACCACCTTAATCGAAACACCTTAGTAATTTCTAAACAAGTGTTAGTGTGATCATATTAAAAGAATTTACAATCAGTCTCTGTTCAACTGGCAGACGAAAAGCACTTTCTGTGGTTATTTCTAATAATTTTATTCGTAGCTGTCATAGATATATATTATTCGAAAAACATAAACAATTTCCATATATTAGAAACAAAAAATAAAATGGCAACTTCTTTTGTTCATGTACCGGCTGGTAGTGATTTTCCTTTGGAAAATTTACCCTATGGTATCTTCTCCACAAAACTTACCGTAAGTACATATTTTGGTATTTTTTAATTAATTTTTATTAAAAATAAAAAAACCGCATGTTTTTAAATAAATTCTTGTTTGTCTAGTTTAATCAAACTAGAGAAAAGAAATAAACTAAATTATTAATTAATGCTAGAAATGCTGCATATTTGTATTTAATTTACATAAATAAGAACAAGAAATTATACCTGTTTTTGTGGGCCTCAGATACAGTAAATAATAAAGTATCTGGTAGATATTGAAATTTAAAAAA
This sequence comes from Paykullia maculata, assembly GCA_003055125.1. Lineage (NCBI taxonomy): Eukaryota > Metazoa > Arthropoda > Insecta > Diptera > Rhinophoridae > Paykullia > Paykullia maculata. The sequence goes on along the minus strand of NDXZ01004169.1, from coordinate 6,105 downwards.
AGTTTTGATAACAAAAATAAACATTTTACATACTGAATTAAATGATAAAAACAAGAGCAATATTTAAATTTACCACTAGCTCTTGCTTGTTTTAACAGAATTTTGTTGTTTTTTATTTCTTAATATTTACAGCCTCGCAAACGTGTGTGTGTAGCCATTGGTGATAGTGTTTTGGATTTAAGTGGTGTTGCCTCTTTGTATCCACTAGAGGTGCAGGTAAGAAAATAATTCACAATTTGTATATTTTACCAGTGTTTAAAAAACAAGATTGCCAATAGTACTAGCAATGACAAAATAAAAAAAAACAGCACTTTTTTACATAAATAATTTGAAAAAGTTGGAGTCAGTTAAAAAATTACTAATTATGTACATATTACTGTTATCTACTACATTTTAGAAGCACATAATTAGAGTTGTAAAAAATATTTATTTTTTTTATGACATATACTACTATGGGGATTATAAGGGTATAATGAGTTTGCACTAATGATTGTTATACCCAAGAGTGATAAAAAACAAGATTACGCATTGCGCATGTTCCTTTCTGCTTACAAAAATCAGCTGTTTAATGTGTGACGTCACAAAAACAGAAAAATATAAAAACTTACATGTAAACATTTTAAATTTCATAGGGATTGTTACAAAAAGTAAACAAAAAAAGTGACAAAAGTTTTATATTTTAAACAATTGGAAAACTTAAGTTTTTTTTATTCATCTTGATATGTAAAATCAAGCACTTTTCAACCAGATAACAACGAAAAATTAACACATAAAAATTAACCCAAAATATGAATTTTTCTTTAGAGCTCAGATGTATTTTTAAATAAGAGACCTTAATCTTAACTCTCTGAATTTTCCAAGCAAAGAAAACGCGAAATTGATTAAAAAGAAATAAATTAAAAATTTGAAAAATGAAATGGGTGCTTTTATTTATAAAATTTTTCCTAAAAACGGTAATTTATCATATGCCTCATTTCTAACACCGTAACTTTGTAAATAACTTTTAAAACAATAAATAAATTTGACTTAAATTTTCTATGAAAATACTTATAAATTAATAATTTTCATGTAAATTTCATAAAAAAAGGTTTTTTTTAAAGTAATTTCCACTTTTATTTTCTTTAACTCATACAAACCACACTATTTGTTTACGTTTTGCTTTTGTTTTAATTAAGAGCGCGCCCTTTGTAACGTATATGCGCAGGGGAAAAACTGTTAACAACCGGAATGCGTAATCTTGTTAATATCATTCTAGTGTTATGCCCAAACAAAAAACATTTTCTTTAAGCTAAATCTACTTAATTGATATGATGATTGATTCATAATAACTCTAAGCTCCTGTAAAGTACCTTAGCGATCACAAAACTGTTGTCAATGTATTAAAACTTGGCTTGATTAATGTCTTATTCTTAATCATTACAATTTATTTAATATTTTATATGTATGTTGTGGTTAGACGTGGTCAGTTATAAAATTTTCACTTTTTATCGCTAAAATAACTACCGCAAACGTTATTTTATCGCTTATGCATTATTTGCCACTCAACGTGAAAGGCAAAGGCACTCAGAAGTAAAACTTCAAACAGAGCAGCTGCAGGAAAACAAAAAAAAATAGCTTTCACTATTACTGCCAAGGCGAATTCACATAAATTCGCCTTGATTACTGCTTTATTTTTAGTTTATTTTTCATTGCTACCACTGATAGTTTTTTTTTTGCGTTTAATAGTAGTTAAAAAAAAAACGTTATGATACTACAAAACATGAAAAAGGCTTCCTATAGATAAAAATGTTTGTTTAGAGCCGTAGCTCTAAAGCAATACATAATACAATAGCAATACATAATACAAAATTGTGCGTAATAACCGAAAGTTTTAAAACACTGGTATACGTATAACAAAAACTAATTTTTATAATTGCTATACATTTAGGATGCTCTGAATGCACAAACCCTTAATTTGTTAATGAGTCTCGGCTACACTGCCTGGAATGTAGTTCGTTCAAGAACCCGTGAATTGTTATTAAAAAATTCCCAACTAGAACAAAATCCCAGCTTAGCCAAGAGGTAAGGAAAAAAAACATTTATAGGACATTATTATTAAAAAAGTACTATAATGGTAATTTGGTTTTAGCGTTATTATTCCTCAGACAGAATGTGAAATGCATTTACCAGCTGATATTGGTGACTACACAGATTTCTATTCCTCCATTCATCATGCCACCAATGTAGGCATAATGTTCCGTGGCAAGGAAAACGCCTTAATGCCAAATTGGCGTCATATTCCAGTGGGTTATCATGGACGTGCTAGTTCGGTGGTGGTGTCGGGCACTCCCATACGTCGTCCTCTTGGTCAAACGTTGCCTGTTGACGGCCAACCGCCCGTGTTTGGTCCCTGCAAATTGTTAGATTTCGAATTGGAAATGGCTTTCTTTATTGGTGGTCCCGGCAATAAAATGGGCGAACGCATACCCGTCGAAGAGGCTTGGAAAAATGTATTTGGCTTTACTTTAATGAACGATTGGAGTGCTCGCGACATACAAAAATGGGAATATGTGCCTTTGGGTCCTTTTACAGCTAAGAATTTGGGAACCACTATATCGCCCTGGGTTATACCAGTGGCTGCTTTGCAACCTTTTCTAGTCGATAATTTTCCACAAGAACCCGAGGTCTTTTCTTATTTAAAGCACGAAAAACCTTTTAACTTCGATATTAATTTAGAAGTGTTTGTAAAACGTAAATATTCAGTTTTCTTAAAAAAAATTAGTTTTTAATTAATCTTATTGCATTATTTAGCCGACAACAGCGAGGAGTCTAAAGTCTGTAAATCCAATTTCAAATATTTATATTGGACTGCCATGCAACAGATCGCTCATCACACTGTAACCGGCTGTAACTTACGTCCCGGCGATTTAATGGCTTCTGGTACGATAAGTGGCGAGACAGAAGACTCTTATGGTTCTTTGCTTGAATTGAGCTGGCGTGGCTCGAAAACCGTTAATCTTAAAGATGGTGCTATTCGTAAATTCTTACAAGATGGCGATGAAGTCATAATTCGTGGTCATTGCGAGCGTAATGGTTTGCGCATTGGTTTCGGTCAATGTGCTGGCAAAGTTCTGCCAGCTTTACAATTTGATAAATAAATTATACCTTTTTTTAAATCAATTTATTTTTTGAAACGGCAAATAACGGTTTTTGATATGAACTTAATCTTTATATGTATGATTGTTAGAAAACTGAGTTGAATAAGTAATAAAACTTGATTTGTAATCATAAAGAATTAATTTGCTGTTGTACTTTAAAAACGAGTGCTGGAAGCACAAGATGTGTTATCATTTCATATTATTTTAAACATTTTATATTTTGTATCTTTATTTTGAATAATAGCTACTGTTATTTGGTAAGTATTAAATTTTTAAACTTTAAATAATAACTGTCATTTGGCATTGTACTGTCAAACCGGTTTTAGTTTTAAAAAATAAATGCGATTAAGAACTTGATTACCAAAGAGACGTCTTGAATTTTGAAACGACTTGCAAGAGCAATCTGAGTTAGAATTGTGGGCAAATTTTTACCTACAAATAAAAAAATATCTACCTGATAGTGTATAATGTTAGCTTAGGCTCACGAAATATTCACAGAAAAAAATTACGAATCAGTCAATCACACAAACCAACGATCACATAAATAAATCAAATAAATGATTGAAATCATGCTTGTTTTCATGCGATTACGTGAGCGTTATCCATCTCTAATGGATCCGGTTTAAAGTTAAGCCGAAAAGCTTTGAATCACCGAAAAAGATTTTACTTTACTTTGTAACAAAAAACATTTCACCTCACTCGCGAACATTTTTTTATAATTTTTATTTTGAAGTATTTTAAAAGTATGTAGTGCTTTAGAAAATAAATTGTTAAAAAAATTATTTTCAATCGTACCAATTACACAAGTACATAATTAGAAATTTATTTAATACAAAAATAATTTTTTTATTGAATATGTATAAAATTTTCTGATAAAATACGTAGTTTTCGTAATTAAAATGGGATTTTATTTATTTATTTATTTATTTTTTTTTTGTAAAAACAACAATTATATAAATACATATAATCTAAAATTTTTCCAATTGGCTTTTCTAAATGTTTCTTTTGGTAAGCTTTTAAAGTTTAATAAAAAAAATATGCAAAAAGCTTTCTTTATGGTAGTAAAAACTCTCAAACAGTATTGCCGTATTTTGAGATTATTAAGACTTCTCACAAATACAAAAAAAACCAATTCATACCTATTGAGTGTTTATTTATAAATTGGGACTTAGAATTGAAAAAATATATATTTATTTTACTGTATAATCCCCATATTAAATGCAGTTAATAGTTGTAATTTTAATAAAGCCTGAAAATTTGTTATTTTCCATAACACTACAACATACCTATATGCATGTAGGTAAGAAAAACTTTTAAGTGGCAACACTTTAAAGTAACTTTATATTTAACAGCAGCAGCGCAGCAAGTACACATAGTAAAGTAGTTTTGTATCTGTTAAAACCAGATACATTGCACAGAATCAATTTAGCTTTAAATGAAAGCGGTGCGCTACGCAAATACGATTATAACCGATTTTAAGCAGAAAAACTGGCGCCGGTCGGCTGTTAGAAAAAAATTCATCCAAACATTTTATACAAAACTAAACTAAACTTAAGCAAACAATACACGACAAACATACGTATATTAACGCCGCAAATTATTTAGTTCGAATTTAAATTTTGTTCATCTTTTTTTCTTTATTTAAAAAGCAAAAACTTTAAAATTCCTAAAATGTGTGTACAAAAATGGAAAAAGGTAAAAAAAACATAATTGAACGCACCTCTTAAACAAATAAAATGAAATAAGGAAAAATCAATAAAAACTAAAAATGTGTATAAATAATGGATGTACATACATACATACATACATGCATATGTACATTCACAAAGGAGTAAAAGTTTTGTTTTAAAGAATATCAATATCCATTAATTTTACAAATAAAAATGTTTCTTATTGCAAATAAACTGAAAAAAGTAGGTACTTGTTAACTTAAGTTTTGGTGAAAAATCAATGTATTTGCCACACGCTGATTGTTACTTGGGGCATGAGAGAATAAATTGCAAAACAACACAAAAACAAAACCCACCACCCACTGTGACGGCCAAGAATAGTCCTTGTTGGAAAGCAAAAAAATAAAAAAAAAACATCCCTAAAGCTTTAAAGAGTCATTAACATGAAAACATTTTTCGTTTAACTTGTCAAAATTGTGAAAAAAGCAAATAAAACTTGTTCATATTTGCAATAAACAAGAAACCAAGTGCTTTTTATTGGTTATGTTCATTATAACATAATTTTCTTAATTAATCTGGTTTAAAACAAAATGAAGCAAAAGAAGAAACGCATTTGATAGATACTTCCATGTACGTAGTGTAGATGGAGAACAACCTGCAAAACAAAACAAACTAAAAAACTACACAAAAAAAAAACGTTCTTGTTTAAAACAAGATTCATTTGTATTTACACAAACAACCAAACAATTAAAAATAAGACCAAAAACTATTGAAAAAAGCCAACAACTGCAACAAAAACACATGCGAACAAACAAAATATTCAAACTGCAAAAACAAACAAAAAAAAACATGAGACTGCAAAAAGATACAAAAGAAAAACGTATGCAATTATGTGGCGCCATAGATACGCGCGAGTTGTTCAAACGCACACACAGTAGTTACTTGAAATGAGTTATAACCAAAATAAGAGTTAAATTTTAGTTTTCAAATTAACTGGGAAAATTTTTAATTTTTGATTTTACTTTTAGAGTCCGAAAAATACCAAAACAAAAACACGCATAACTTTATAGGAATTGAAATATGTACATTCATATGTATGTATGTATGTACATACGTACATAGATTTATAAAAATTTACGTTTGTGTATTGTGTATTGCTTATAAACAATTTTGGTCAAGGCCGCTTCATTGCCGGAATTAATTTCGCAACAAAATCAAATTGTTATTTTGATGTTTTTCTATTAGTGATAGATTAATTTTTAATTGGAACTAAATCTCCATAAAAAAAACTTTTCACT
>NDXZ01004160.1:4027-25041 GCA_003055125.1 Paykullia maculata | reverse complement strand
TTTTTTTTTTTTTTTTTTGTTACCTAAATTTAATTCGTGCGTATAATTTAGGAGCCAAATTTTAATATTCAAACTAATTTTTGCAATCAGTGTGGTTCGAAATATTATATTTATTTAAAAATTCATATCTATTTAGGTTTTATATTTTGGCATGTGTATTTGTGTTTACGCTGTGATATATGGTTGAATGGAATTGAATTGATATTTAATAGTAAAAAAAAATGATTTCAAATAGGCAGCAGTAATTGCAGTGTTATCCAATTTATAATTAAGAATGGCTTAAAATTACCATAGTATTATTTTAATAAAAACTAATTTGTAACAAAAATGCTATAATTGTTTTACTCAGAATACAGAACAGGTGGATTTGAATCTTCTATGAAAAAAACTTTTTTAAAGCTTCGCAAAATATATTTGGAATGAAATTAAATATTTATTATACCCATTAAGAAAAAAAATTCTTCCTATCTTTGTTTCTAATAAATATCTTGTAAAGAGGCACCCTATTCAAGCAATCAATTAAGATTAAAACATACATTTAAAAAAAAGATTTGTATTTAAATATAAAATTTATGCAGGAGTTTTTTTCCACGCATACAGGTGAAGATTGACGAGAGTGTGAGAGTTGCGCGAATCAATCAATAAATAAATGAAAATCAATTTGTTGGGTTTATTCGGTTGGCGAATTAAGTTCATACGTACACACAAATTTATTTCATACGTTAACGCACACACGTACACATACTTACATATATGTATGCGTGCATATCCGCTAAATATATAATATGCACATTAGGAGAAGCCCGTTTATTTTGTTTATTATTACTTTACCTTAAAATTAACAAAAATCTAAGAAACAAGAAGCAGCATTATATTAGGCTCTTTTAAATCTTTTCTACTCTTGACTATGTGTATGTTTATAATAAAAAGTGTTTTTTTATATATTTTTATGACCGAAAGGTAATTAAAGTCTTAGAAAACTTTATTGTTTTATGAATTGTTTGTCCATATCTTCGCAGATTCTGCTCATTCCTATATTTTTTAAGCGCCTCGAAAGGCATGTGCCAGACACAGATAAAGCAAACATGTCTGCAGTTTTTTCAAAAGCTACCAAATATTAATTTTATGAAAAAATCAAAAAAAATAATGGTTATTGATGGGTATTGCCAGATTTCAATATCAATTTTTTTCGAAATTAATTCCAAAGGTTTGATACCACATACAATTTTGGGTGACCAATGGGAGGTAGAAAATGTTAATTTCAACCAACACACCGACAGAGAGACATGCCTTCTCTATCTTTTACGACACAGAATCGCAAATGAATTTTGTAAGAATTACAAACTACTTGTGGTGAAAAATTTTATTTCTTTGATATTTACGCTTTTTTTAACTATCAAAATGTACTTCTGTAGAAGATTTTGTTTAGAGTAATTCAGAAATCAAAGCCAAAAAATAATATTTGCATGCTAAATTAAAAAGATATTTTTAATCAATTGTTTATTTGTAAACCGAAAAAGTAATAAAATAAGTCGTTAATAAATTTTTATAAACATAATTAAAAAATCTAAAAAAAAATTGTTGTTGATGTTTTTTGTAACAAAGTCGTTATGGAGCTCTAGCAAAATGTATGCCGTCATAGAAATATTTCCTTTGCATTTTTAGTACTTTTTATTTAAAAGAAAATTATTAAAATGTTCTAAAAGCTCTTCATTAGATGTGGTATTGGCAAAACAAGCTGTCTAAAGATAATGGACCTGGTTTCTTTCACTTCACTGCAGACTTGCAAATTTATTTGGTTGACCAAGTAGTATTAAAATTGTATTAAATTAAATTACTTTATTATTATTTTATTGTTGAGATTACATGAATATGTCTAGCAAGTTTTAAAACAAACTTAACTAATTTTTTATAAAGGGTGTTTTTATAGAGGTATAAAACTTTGAAATGGAATAAAACAAAGATGAATTTTTTAAATTGACATGAAATTTACTTTATTCGAAAGATAATCCAAGTGGTAAATCGTTTCGGGCTTATCGGCGTAGACTAGCGATTTCGCATATCCCCACAGAAAATAGTCTAGCGGCAATAGAGGCCAACTCACGGATCTGAAATGTGAAACGATGCAGTTACCAAACGTTTCCTTTAATAAATCGATTGTGGCACGAGCTGTGTGACATGTTGCACTGTCTTGTTGAAACCATAGTTCTGCCCATCATGGTTGTTTAATACATAAACAAAAATGTCAGTAATCATGGCTCTATAGCGGTCACTGTTGACTGTAACGTTCTGACCAGCATCGTTTTTTAAGACGTACGGACCAATGATTCCACCAGCCCATAAAGCACATAAAATAGTCAGTTTTTCTGGATGTTACCATTCAAACAAAATCAAGAGTTTACGTTTTGGATTGCTCTTTTTTGTCTTACAGATATAAATCTTATTTACTTAAAGAAAAAAACCACATTGTTAGTTGCATCATCGCAATCAAATTATTCGAGTCTGTTACCATATTACTTTGCCAATTATATTTCTAGAAGAATTCTAAAATATATTTATTTACTTATTTTAAACTTTGGATACAATATAATGCTTACAGGCTAGTATTTATCTATTTACAAATGTCTTCCACTTACGCAGGTGTTCAGAGAAAAACCAGGGATATGTTTATTCAGTGGGTCTTAGTGCTAATATAATGAAAAATTTATTTATTTATTATCCTCCCAAAGTGACAGTGGAGAATACAAAAATATATTCCTAATTACAAAAAACCAAAGACTGTTTGTAATAAAAACTAAATCTGACTTTATTAAATCAGCTTAAATTAAGCCTAGGTTACCTTAAACGTGTTATAAAATCAGAGTAGAAAAAAGCACGTAAAAGTCAATAAATATTTTATATTGTTTAACAGCATTATTTATTACCGCAAGTTTATATTAAGCAAAAATAATGAAACGAAAACGACAACAGTAAAATCACAAATCATCGTTAATTTAGTTATAAAAGTTTTAAAGGGAGGAAACAACAAAAAAAAACAATAAAAATTAAACCCAACATCATCATACCATAACAACAAACTTCTACTTCCTACCAAAACTCACTCTCACACACTTATATATATATATATCTGCGTATGTACAAAATTTTATGGCAACCACATTATTAGAGTATTAACGCCTTTTTGCCACCTTATGGTTTATGGCTGATGAAAAAAAAATGTGAAACAAATTTCAACGTTTAAAATAACACCACCAATATCAAACATCAAATGCAAAATTAAACGTGTATTTAATTCTCATATAAAAACAACACATGTTAGAGGTGTATAAATACATATGTGTATGCTTGTATGTAAGTATATATAAAGATGATGTATTGTTTTGCAAGTTAGTATGAGTGCAAACGTGTTAAGGTAAATTTATATTAAACACTCCCTATCAAATATCCTCTTAAGCCCTGAAAGGAAGATATACTCATAAGGTACTTTGTTAAAGACAATAAGAACGGGCTAGAATTAAAACAGAATTCTACTTGAATTTAAATTAAAAATAAACTTTACCTTAACAAAATTAAAACCGGAACTAGAAGTTAACTTGACTTATAAGGGTTAAAAATAAAATTATTTTCTTAAGGGTTATATGAAAAACAAAATTAATTAAAATACCGCTTCCTATATTTGAAGTGACTTTTTCATTAGACCTCGTATAACTTTTTTTGTTTTAATATTCACCGCCTGTTCTCTATTGATATTTAAGCGTGAATATTTTATTAAATAAACGCCATGAAATATAAACGCCTTCAACTACTCTTTGTTATTTTCTAAACCTTTTTTTAATATAATTGAAAACATTTATGTTTAACAGAAATTCGTTTATTAAAAATATATTTAAATGTTTTACTTATTTTCCCTTTTTCGTAAATCCACAAAATTAAGAAACTCAATTGGTTGGTTAACACTCTGCCACCTTATTATTGTTATTGGTTTTTTTTGTCTTTTTATTCCCTACACTACCACATATTATAAGGGTATTATGAGAAATGTACTCGAATGTGGTATGAATCTGAGTAGATGTGTTAAGGTAAATGAACTGATAGTGATATAAGTTAACTGAGAGATCAGGCAACAGAAAACCTTGCAAAAGAAGTTTTTCGATAATTTTCTATGATCCAGAGCTCAGTATTGCGTAATAAAATAGTATGGCGCGGCCAAGTATCGTTTAATAGGTTGATTTTGTAAATCTTAAACGATTAAAAGAGGCGGGCATATGTAGATAAGCTCTAAAAGCCTCTCGGCAATGATGGTACTTGCATATAATCCCAATGCCTTAGGTAGAATAACTTATAACATTTGAATAAGATAAGGCTTAACCAACATTTTATTTAGGAACTGCATGGAAGAGGCTAAGTCGGCGTGCAGCATATTTTTTATGCGCGTGTTCAGCACACAAAGGCACAAACCAAGTGTGAATGCTCTAGAGAACCTTAGTCTAAGGCTAAAGCTGGCGTTTACAAAAATACCTCCTGAAAGTAAGTAGGTGCGAAACTACACGTTAACAGTCCGAAATTACTAGACAGATAGTAGTAAAAGCATTGAGAGGACTTACGAAAGTAATGAATTTGACGATACTAACCAGTAAACTTAAATCACTAGAAAACTAAGAGGATCGAAAAGGGACCCGTGACGGCAGTGGTCTGCTTCAGTATATCATATATAACAATAATGCATTTGTGTGAAGATTGGGAATTTATAAGCCACAATAGTCCAATCTAAAATTAAACGAATCGGCTTAAAATCATTTCTTTATAATCAATGTCTGTATGTATGTCTATCAGCTTGTACACAGAAAACAGATACGTTGGGGCAACTTTGTTTTCTGTCGATCATAAAATTGGGTTTTAAATTCCTATTGCAAGAATCATAGTTTTATAGTGCTGACCACCGATTTAACTTTCAAAATGAAGTTTTTATAACCATACACTTTTATGTTGACAAATTAATTCGTCTGGTTTTTTCAACCAAAAAAAATAAGGAGGAAAAAATTGGTGGATATATGTAACTTCTTTGACTTTGGTATACTTTACTTGTTTTAGCTTAATTCATTGTGTATAAAGATGAGCTATTTTAGTATAATTGTGTTTCGGAAATTGCATTAAAGCTGCTGGATAAGGTTTTTCCAAATAATTAAACACTCTGTATCATATTTAATAATGTTCGTCTTACAATTAACTTTGGGTCTCATTATTTGAAATCACCTTAATATAATCTAATTATTTTTTATCTTTTTTAATTAAGTTTTTAAATGATTGATTTTTAAAAATATATTGTACGAGTACATACATATGTACGTATGTAGATACAAAGTAAAATAATTTTTAATAACTTGTTCATATGTATATTTTCTTTCTATTACCCTTAATTATTTACTTATTTAATAAAAATAACCTAAACTTTATCTGTTCATTTCAGATTATTTTAATAAAAATATTGTACAAATACATCTTTATGCTTGTCAAATATTTGACGTTAATAGCCAAATAATGAAAATATCAACAAAATAAATTCACTGAAGCATAATTCACGGCTGAAGTGTAAAAATGACAAAAATGTTTTGCTAAAATGTTATTGTAAATATTTTTTTGTTCCTTTATTTAAGTCTTTATTTAAACAATAATAATTTTTTATTTAAATACAAAATGTTCTTTTATGTGTGGGTGTGTGTGTGTCTCTCTATGTGTGCATTATTTAAGCAATTAATTTTGACGTAAAAGTTGTTATCAAGCACGCAACAAATGCATTTTTGTATGTGCTTATAAACAAGTTTTCATGTATATCTTAACGTTTGTATATGTATGCTTTTGTTTTTCTATGTGTGTTTGTGTTTATTTTAAACTCAAAAACAGCAAAATATGCAAACTTAATTTGTGAAACAAATATATGTAAAACGTATCGTTGTCATTTGCACGCATGTATAAGCAAAGGGTATGTATCTGTATGTGCAACTGTGAACGTAAACGCGTGTTTGCAAGTGTGTCTTCGTTTGTATATGATTTTTTTCGCATGCAGTGCCGTGAAATATAGGCGAACGTTTGTAAGTAATTGTTAAACAAAGTCACCTTTGCAAGAGCTAAATATTTTTAAAGTTAATTTCGAAATGTTCTTATTTATAAAATTTCTAAAACAATTTTTTTTTAAATTCAAAAAAAATGTTTTGATTTTAACACAGTAACATACATATATATGTTTTAATATAAAAACTCTATTAGGAAAACTGATTTCACCTGTTTTTAGTTAACCCTTTGTAGTTATTGAAGCAGTCATTTATGTAAACATAAGTGGTTATGAATTTGCATGCTTGACTAATTGCACTTTAAAGTGCATATACTAACAACTTATGTGCATTTTCTACCGACCATAACAATAACACCCGAAAACACAAACCTAAAAAAACAACAATAATAATCATAATAATAACAATGGCTACAACAACAACACTGGTCAACAGTTATACAGTTTTACAATTGGTGTTAAATTTTTTGATTAACAGCTCCAATGAGGAAGATACAATAAAAAAATGTTTAATAAGGTTTTCCTTGATCCACAATGATAAAAATAAAATTGTTATAAGTACGTCATTTAAAGCAGAGAAAAAGAGTTAAGATCTAGTGCGTCATTTAAAGCAGGGAAAAAGAGTTAAGGTTTAGTTTAAAAAACTGAAGACTATAGAAATTACAATTTGGTTTACCAGTGTAATCAACAATGACTTTAACTGCACAGCAGGAAAATTAAAAATGAGGCACTTGTATTATAAAGCCAGCCCACTTACATACATATAACCGAGAACTTACTTATACACTAAAACATATTACCTGCATTTTAATAAAAAAAAGTAGAGATAACTTTGTTTTTATTTACTCAACTAAAGTGCAAAATGTTGTTGATTCAATATAATTATACAATTTTAAAAATGCAGGAATTTTTTATCATTACTTTTATCTTTTGTTTATGCTTGTAATGTTCAGCATTTTATTATAAAAAATAAATTTTAATTATTTTTTCTTTACGTATTTTTAATTGTGATTTTAGTTCAAAAGAATATTTGTTGTTTTTAAATTAATGCATTGTTTTAGCTAAGGACTAAGCAATTACTGTTTTTTTTCGCCATAATAAAAAATTGTAATTTAAACAAGAATTGCGAAAAAAAACTATTGAATAAAAATGTATACTTTGTTAATTAAAGAAAATAAAAGTTTGATTTTAAAAGCAAATTAATTACAAACCCAATATTTGTTCTGCTTTCCATTTTTAATCGCGTGGTTGTTGGTCATATTACAATGGCAATGAAGTGTTTTTAGTATTTTTGTGTCAAAGAAAAAACTACTCATTCCTTTGAACAATTTTGTGTAACATTTAACTAGGACTTCTTAGAAAGAAAAATGTAGGTTGTAAAACAGAAAAAACCTGTCGATATGAAAAGTCATATAAACACAACTCATGCTTTGAATTCAAAAAAATGTTTAATTAATAATGTTTAAAATATTTTAAACATTTTTCAACATTGCTACAAATATTTTAGTTTCAGAAAACGTGTACTTGATACGTATTGCTTAATAAATTAAATATTGCTCATACGTAGGTAAAAGTAAGATTTATGTGCTGTTTTTGTAATACAAGTGAGTGCTTTGTGTAGACGTTTTACATGTGTTTTCTTTTTGTTACAATAACAAAATACATACAAAAAATTCACTCAAAATGCTCACTTGTATTATAAAAATAGCACATTAGAGTAAACGAATTTGCTACTAATGAGTTTAACGAAGCTAGAAGCAGCTAGAAATAAAATAAATACAATAATAAAACCGAACAAAGAAAAAAATCAAAACTAGAATTAGAATTAGAAATAAAAATAGAAATGAAGAAAGCAGAACCATTTTATTATTTAATTGAAATAGATATTAAATATGTATTAAGAAAAATTTAAAGTTTAAGTAAAATTCTTTGAAAAGGTTAAAAAGGCTACTTACTACCTTTTTATGTCAAAATAATTTGTATATCAATTTCAATTTAAAAAAAATTATAAGTCCATCTATCCATTAAACTCTTTACTCTTAAAATGCACTAATCTTTTATTAGTTTTTGTCTGAAAAATTACCTAAATATTGATTTACATATCCAAAGTTTTATTAAGTTCTTTATTAGATTGGGATGTGATATTAGGACCGTAATAAAAGTAAGGGTAATTAAAGTCATGTCTAAGAAGAGCAGCTGGTAGGCAGAGTTTTAAGTAAATGTTATGCAACGTCAAGGATGTCGATCTTGTAACAAACAACTAGCTGTAAAAATTTGGTTTTTTTATTTTAATGTTAGAGATAAGCTTAGCATTATTATTGGATACAAAGGGGTCTTCCCAATCACTTTTTGCAACCTCTATCAGATAATTTAAACTCTTAAACTCGTTGAAGACTTTTGGCACATAAAAAATAAACTGTAATAATTAACAACAAAATGTCAGAACAAGCACAACTATCGCGATGGTGTGGAATAGGTAAGCAACATCCGCGAATAGAAATGTAATAACAATAATAGAGGAAAAGGTTGTATGAGAATAATAGTGAAAATGCTCCCCAACCAATCCAGTCTCTGATTGTATAAAAGTTTCACACTCTGACGGCAAGATCAAAAACCAACAAAAGATTTTAACAAAAAGGCTTAAATTTCTTTAATTTTAGTTATGAAGTTATTGAAGTCCTAACTTGTTTTTCTAACGTGCAATGTGAAGGGGTTCCATAAAAACAGAAGCAGCAAAAACAGCATGACTTTTAGTGTCGAAAAGATGATAAGATCACACTTGTTTCTTTAAACTTCCATTGCTGTGGTATTTTACAGAATTAAAATCAAACTTTATATTCCGGAAAAGAGAAATTGATGCAAGAGTATATATTTATTGTTCTTCTTACTTAAGGCTATTATGAAACGTCAGAATAGAGAAAAGGTTTAAAAACCGAACGACAATCTTTTTCCACAAATACTTGGTGTCATTTAGAAAACAAAAATAAATTTTTCCAACCGTAGGCTATACAGAACACCTGTGTTTAACTAACGTCACTTCAACACAAATGTAATAAAAATGATCTGGATTATTAACACAATTAAATATTATTTTACTGTAAGTTATACTTTTTTGTTTTATTCTTACAGAAAAAAAATACACCAACTAGTTCCAGAACTTAGAAGGTTTTAAACGAACGTCGTTATTCTCTATTCTATTTAATTACATAAATAAAAACAAAGTTTACTACATATGGTATTAACTATTTCAGTTAATATTAATATTATAAATGATAGTCATATAACTCGGAAGATATCACGAATTCTTAAAACTTTTATTTATAAGTAACTGTTACATGTCAATTCGCCTTGAATGCAGGTAAGATAGTACAAACTTATACAAACTATCTAAGATATTTTTTGGTCCATGAACACAAAATTCGAATATATATTTTTATTATTTATTTAGTAAATGAAATAAGCTTACTAAATTTAAAACAAAATTCATGAAGCCTAATTCCAAAAGACTAATTATTTTTATTGTCAAATATAAGCACATGTTGGTGAGAGAACAGTTAAATTGTTTTCATCACTTTTTTTCTATGATATGAACTGTAAACTTTATTTTTTTTATTAAAAAAAAGTTCACCAACTTTATGATTCTTAAAACAAACATTGTGTCATGTGGTAGTTTAAGTGTTTTTTGTTTTTTTAATCCAGTCTCATATTTCAAACTTTACCGCAACTACTGCTGTACAATGTGTATTGCGTGACCAAAACAAATACATCCCAGCTAAACCAAATAAAACAGGCAAAAAACCTTAGTGTACATAGAAAATCATCCGGAAATTACAGGCATTGTAGAATGCCTCAAATGCACTAAGAATTCTACTATTGATTTAGAACAACAAAGGCAATAAATGTCAGACATTGTTTTTGATTGTCTATTAGAGTGAAAAAAAGATACCAGCAATTAGTGATGGGAAACTATCGATGGTACTATCGATAGTAGACAAATATCGATAATATCGTGTAACGTACCCTTACAAAAATTTATTATTTCATTACTATTAATAGTGACCAGGATTTGAACCTGGATCATTACTGATAGGTAGTTGTGATCATTACTGATAGGTAGTTGTGTTGATGTGAATACAATGGTATAATGTAATGAACCGGGATAATTTATTATTTTCGTTTGGTTTATATCACCACTTGAATAAGATGTCAAGTTGAAACCAACGAAGAGAAGAGTTCTCGGGATACAGAAGAGTTCTCGGGATACAACTCCGTTCATACCAGAACAATATCTTGTCTATGTTCCTAAGATACCGTTCGATTAATAGGTACATGCCAAGTAGTTAGCACGTAGAGCGCATTCCTTTATTTTTTTATTTTACAGATGCCGCCCAACAAGAGTACTCATACGTCAGCCCCTTCACAACACAGGATACGTCTTCATCATCGTCCATTGCATTATCCGTATTGTACAAGTAGTTATAACCTTGGTTAAGATCCTTGCAAATAAAGCTGTTATTTAAATTTAATAAATAAACACTTTTTGTATTTTATTTGTCAAAGAAAGCAGACTTTTTGGCATGAACCTGGACAGCTGAGTGATACCCCAGCTGGAAAATAAACTGCATTGCAATTGATAGCAAAATAAACTATCGCTGGCGATAGTATTTATAATTTCGGTTTAAAAATTTAAATGGCGACAGTTAATTTACACAATTACTTTTTTCAAGCTTTCTTTTAAAATTGTTTCTACTACAAAATCACAATCAAACTAATAAATTCGCGTTTGAACAGACGTCTGCTTATTCAACGTGTGAAAACCCTGTTAATGTCTTAATGTGATAAAAATATTCCAAATGAGCATTCATCCGGTAAAACTAAATTGTAATCCTATTTTTTTGCCAAAAGAAACAGCGTACGATATAAATAGCTTAAAACACAAATTATTTTTGCAAAAACTAATGTTATTCATTGGAAAAGACTTTTATCCTTAAAGTGGTGTAGGATGTTGGCTTTAAGAAATTCGTGCATGCTTTAGATCAAAATTTTGCGCTTCCACCACAAAGGCACATAAGTGATGTCCTTTTATCAAATGTGAATGAAAATGCTCAAAAAAAATTAAAGAATATTTTAAAAAATTTATTTGTGGGTTGAACATAAAAGCCAATTTAAAGCTCTATTAAAAGTGGTATTATAGTAACTTACAATCCCTGCTCCTTCGTTGCCACCTGCGACGTGATAAAGTTAACTTTTAGTTGAGTCTTACGTTTTAAGTTTTCTGTTTAAACTTTTGTTTTAAAACGATAGTACTATCGATGTTTGATTGTAAACTATTGAAAAACATCGATTGTTACCACTACCGATAGTTTTCCATCACTACCAGCAATAAGTGACAGCGTAGAGAGCAGAAAAAAGGGCAGTTAACAACGGATAATTACAATTGAATCAAATTGTAAAGCATACCTTTAGCTTCAAAAATAATATAAATTTCCTTTTTCTTGCACACAAATGAACGCAGTTGCATGTAAACAAAAAAAGTAGATTGACAAATTTAAATTTACATTTGGATTAGGCAACACGCAATATGAACTTGAACTGAAAATAAACAGAAAGACTTTCAGTCAGTTGTATACACAAATAAATACTGGCATTGTGGTGTAAGGGATTTAGAAGATTTAAAAGTAACTACGGCACAATGCTTTAAAATATATATAGTATATATAATTAACAGTTAATTTTTTAGTAAAGGGTTAATAACATTACATCTTTATTTTTTAAATACAAATTCAGAAAACTCTAGAGACAGAAGAAAAAAATTCTCAGATTTTCCTGAATTTTTTTTTTTAATATTTTAAAATAATTATTTTTATTTTTTCTCCCCTTTCCGAAGAAGTATATTTGGTTTATAGGACAGAATGTGTGTAACGCGGTGTTAGTAATAACCTTTCTGAACGGGAATTTCTAAAGCACTTTAAATGTCTTTTGTGACAATTTTCCCATAAAGTAAATCTTTGCCAATAGCGATTCTTGTACGAGTAGTCTTAGCTACGGTTCTTGTTCGTGTTATTGATATAAGTGGTATTTAAGTGTCAATGTTTTTTAGGCAGAGATTCTGAAACCGTTTAACGGCATTACAAGGAAAAAAGTTTTAGCTAGACTTAAATAAATGGTAGACTAAAAAAAAAATAAGTACATTTGGGCGCCAAGAGATCCAGTGTGCTTACTTTAATTAAAATATAGCCGCTTTTTGATCACAATTCTTGCAATCTGCAGTCTCTAATGAACTAACTAGTAATCTTGGGAAAACATAAAAGTTTGACATTCGGACATCTAAAAAACAGTTCGAATTCTAAGCTACTTAAGCTTTAGTGCTCGAAAGCTTGGCACTTGCAAAAAGGGCAATGTTCCGACCGTTTCTCTTTGTGACAGAATCTACAGAATACATTGTGAGGGGAGACCACTTAGTATTACCAACAGTTTCTGTTTATAGCTTAGTCCATACCCCAGAAATGATTGCTCTTTCAAATAATCTATTATGGATCCCTTATATTAATTAATCGGCAATTTGATTGCCATTAATTTGCTGACATCATTACCAGTCTGACATGCTGTTAAATAAGTAGTGACAGAGACTAAATGTAAATGAGCGTCATTACACGGTCAGTCTTTGCCGCTGCTTTAATTTCCAAAGCGTTATTGTCGAAATACAGCTTTATTTACCCCAATCAGCGTGGACTACTGTATTTTAAATATATCTTCTAGTTTTATTTTTTGGAAATCACTGCTATATATGTTATCATTTCATTTGAAAGACTTTAGATTCAAAATTAGTCGTACATGAACATTTAATCAATATTTAATCACAATCATACTTTTGAATACATTCCAAGAGTCCATATTGACAATTAAATACTGTTGGTATGCATGCATGTATATGCATACATGTGTATGTAAGCAACTATTTCGAAACACAATAGTAAATTCAGCTATTTGTAGTTATTGTTGTTGCTATTTGAGATTACACTGTCCTTCGCGAATGTATTTGTATTTAAAATTAAATTAAATGAAAAGATTAGTATCTAAATACGACACTGAGAGACAGAGCAAATATACAACTGAGATTGCTAGAGATTAAAATATAGTTGGACAACATAAACGCAGTTAATGAACTGTAAGTTTGTCATGTCAGATTTATAATCAAAGCAATATTAATTTCAAAGCTGTTAGAAATTTAGTTGAAGACAATTAAACAATAAATATTACTGAAGAGGGTGCAAAGATTGTAGAAGCTTTGAAAAAATCGATTTTTAATTAAAAATATGAGTTTTCCTGATTTGTAATTCAAAGTTATCTTACGAATATCTTAAGCATGAATCATAGGAGTATTAATGGAAAACTAATATCTCAGGTTAAGTTTAAAAAAAAAATATAGAAATATAATTTCCCTCAAGTAATATCTCAATTATTATTTATTTAAGTTGCAAATATTTCCTTGAAAAACGAATCTTATGTTTTATTTAAATTTTAGTTACTTACAATTCACATAAATTCTTAATAAACATTTTATTTGCTTTTTTATTTATTTTATCAATTTTTTCCATTGCTGCTGGTCAATCAAAAGTTATTGTTATAGGGCTGTAAAAGCCAAAAAACAATAACAATAATATAAGGGCTACTTAATTTTTATTAGGTTACACTTCTACTGTATTTTTTTCATAGTCATTCTAATCGTTCTGCAAAATCTTGTAAACTCACGCATTAGTTTTTTCTTACATATTTAATGTTTCCTCATTAGCCTCTATGAATACGCATAAACGATCGCTTGTGTAAACATTTAAAGTAGAGCAGCCCAAAAGTAGGCCATACAATAATTTTACATTTTACGCTCAGTCATTGTCACTGTACCATTACGATTAAATAAAACACACTCAAGAGTAAAATTAAAAGAAATCGTGCTTAAATATACAAAAATGTTTGTAATTTTATATAATGGTGAGAAAGAGCAAAATCTAACTATTTTCACAGCGGGGATGGCAGTCAAGTAAATGGTTGTAGAAATGTATAAAAGTAAACTATTTTTAACTAGATTTGCGTAAAGTTTCAATTATAAGAAAATAAGTTTAGGGTTACCTTCCGTGACGACTGTTTGAAATTAATTAAGAACTTGAGTGTCATGCCTCAGTTTGAATTATAATTCATATGATTTAAATAAAGTTCGGCACGAAATTGCTTACTGCCTCCTAATTTTACAATTTTTATTTGTCAGTTACGATGTTTTGCAATGGATATATAATCCAAATTGTGTTACCAAATCTTGTATTCTATGAGACAGTGTCCTCAGTGCCACAGTAATCTCAATTGGTTGTCTATATTAGATGTATGGAGATGTGAATAAAACAAAATTTTTGGCATTTATAAAATACTTAGGCTAAAGTATACAAATAATAAACTAAAAAAGTTTTCATAACCTATTCCGATCATGTCACATGCCATTTTCCAGATGGTCATCCTATTTGCTGTAATATAAACAATCTTCCTTAATCCAATTAAGCGCATCCAAAATCAAAATTGGATTGAAAAATTTTCAATCAAATCAAATCACGATTCGATATTCCTTTGACCCTAATACCTCTTTTTTTCGAAAAAAAAATACCTCTTAACCTTCAAAAGCCCTGATCTCATCCGGGTTGGATTAACAATTTTTAATTATTAATAACTTACTGAAATTTGGGGGAAACAAAAGATGTTTGAATCTCAATTAAAATTCTGATGCCAGATTTGAATTAAGCGTATTTTAAAAGGTAAAAAAAATTTTTGATTGCTTTATTAAAAACCTATTGACCATAACGTAGGTAATGATGTATGGACGTGCGAAGGTTAAATAAAGTGAAAATGCGTTTAGATCGTAAGGACTTAAACTATATATATATTCGTTAAAAAATAGGCATACGGTTACTTTACAGTTCGTTTAGTTTATATAGGACTGAAAGCCAAATACACTTTAACCTCAAAAGAAACAATTTAAATATTTAATTCAAAATTACCTTTTTTACATATGTCTTTTATTGAATTCCAGCTGGTACCGGCAATAGAACTCAAACCCAAATTTACTAAACACTAATTTTCTGAAAAAAGAAACACTCATTAACTTTAAGTGTTTTTAAGTCCTTCTTTAACAATATTTGAGTCAATAGCTTATAACGTCTACTTAGCCATTATTTTTACTTATAAAAGAAAACATTGTAAAATATATTAAATTAACAATATTTACAGTGTATTTTGCACTCACATAATTTTATCATGCACTGTTTTTAATATCGACAATAAAGCAAATATCTTTAAACCATGGCATTTGACAACAACAACAAAATGCAGCAACAAAACGCATTTAGAATTGCTTTAAAATATGCCACAAATAAATGTGCTTCATTTTTAAATATCACATCATACTGTTACACACATACATAGATACATAAAATTGAATTATCTTATGTATGTAATGGCTTTCCAAAAAAAAAATTTTATGTAAAATTTGCTGCCATATGTAATGTAATATGTTCCTTGTGTTAAAACTGGTTATATGCTGTTAATGTTTTGTATCGATATACTTAAAAACTATTTTAAAAAAAGTTATTATAAAATGGACAACAAAAAATTTTAAAAAATCAACAGACGGAAGTGCAAGGATAATAGCAGACAAACCTAAACAAGAGTGGCAAGCTTGTTTGTATAAAGCAAACCGAAATACCGCGGCGGTAACGTACGACGGTTGGATAATCCAATTTCGACAAGGCGTTTAGAAATGAAGTTGGCTGCAGCAAACAATAAAAGTTAACCAATAAAATTGTCAAAAAATTACAACTGAAAGTTTAAAAAAAGTAAAACTAAATTTAAATTGAAAAATATTTTATTTTATTTGTTTAATGTTTATTATAAAAAAAACAAATTGTTGTCAAAAAACACAGGGTTGTTAGATGTTTTTTAATCCTGTTTTTATTATTGACATAGCGTCGCCGCCTCTGTTTAGGTATGTCCCTTTAGCGTTAGCGCAAGGCGGGATAAAACTAAACGCTTAACGTCCCTATTTAGATTTGTCTGTAACAAATAGATCAACACGAATTAATTGTTATACAATATTAAAAAAATACAGTAATTTTTAGCTTCATATTAGTGGAATTACTACATATTACTAGTAAAATTTCATATTTTACACAAAACTCTATTCCACAACAAACGTACAACTTATAGTTTTGGTTTTATTTGCTATCATTTGTCTATCTTGTGAAATTTAAGAATTAGATAAATAGCTATAAAAAAATTTAAAGCAAAAGAATAGAGATTTAATTTATATTTTCATAATAATAACGCTGTTATTATTAAATTTTTTTTGTTTTTCAAGATAATTTACAAAGAAATCAGAAAATGTCGATTTTGAAATACAAAACGTAAATACTTAATTTTGTTGTTGCAACATGCTCATGCTCTTCAACATATAGCGACTACTAAAAAGTAGGTTTGTTGTTGTTGTAATAAGTTTTCGTCAGTAAAAATATTTAAAAAAATAGTTTTGTTAAAAACATAAAAAGTTGTGACTTTCCCATACATCCCAGCCGCTTATGACCGAATTTGCACAACAATACCAAATTTCGATTCATATACTTTTCAAAATATTTTTCATAAATAACTTTTAAAGTATATTTTAAATGCATGAAATAAACAAATCTTTAGGTTAGCTAAAATTTTTCAAAAACATTTATTAATCATAAAGTTAGTTGTTGTCATTTTTAATGATTTTCTATTGCAAATTTTTGATAAATATTATAATTAAATTAAATCTAAAAGAAACAAATGTCCGTATAACATCTAGTGGCTTCGAAAGATCGATTTTCAATCAGTACAACGACAGACAGGATAGGAAAACCATCCATAATGAATATCCGTATCTTAAATGTAAGATTCTGCAATGACTTAATTAAATCTACATATACCCTTGTCAATCAAGGTGAAAGGAATAAGACTCAATAGAAACCGCTCAATGCAAACTAACGTACATATCTTTTAACATATACATTAAAGAGATTAATGCAAAAGATAGTGTCCATTTAAAGAGATATAGATATGTATAACAATAACAACAACAAAAGCAACAAACAATGGGCAAACACGCAAAAAAATCCATAATATTTTATAGGAACATTCTAATAGTGATTTTGCCCATTTCTATATACATTCTTAATATATTTTAGCAATTTACTTATGCCAGCACTTAAAAACTCATGAATAAAACAGAAAAACTTACAAAGAATGTGAGCAAATACAAAGAAGTGTGTGCGTGTGTGCTCAGAGCTTTTGTATGGTGGTCACTGCTATTGTATTTCTTATATTATTGCAGCACCAACAAAGGGAAAATGATATAAAATATTTAGTTAAGCTCAACGTTTATTTACAGCTTATAGCAAGGTAAAAATGGCAATGTAGATTACCTTAAGATTAAAGCATAAACTGACATAAATTGACTAATAAGTTTTGGTTTTTGTTTTTTTTTCTAATATTTTTACTTTTTTGTCTTCGAAACTCAACTTTAGTATCATTTGCAAAAAAAAAACATATACTTATATTAAACGAATGTTTATAAAGAAAAACTTAAGCATATTTAATAGTGTCTTAGCACGTGATAAGAAAATTAACACTTTAATTAATTGATTAAAAAAAACATCATTATTACTGGGATTACCAGATGTATAGAGGCCATATCATCATTTGGCCAAAGAACTAAAATAATTTTTTAAAAAAATTTTTTAACATATTTTACTTTTAGAAAATTTCCTTCCAGCGAAACGAATGTATGATAAAATATTGTTTACTCTTACTGCAGATACCAATAGTGGCGGAGACAGCCAATCAGATCATAATTTTGATATCACATAAACCAGGACCTAAACATTCGAGACTACTTTATGTATTGTTAAACTAATATTTAAGTATATTACAAATGAAAATAGAAATATTAGCAAACTCAGCCTATTATTTTTTAATCTATTATATTATAAAATTTAAAAAAAAATGCTTTGATGCATTTGATGTTCCGCGATCTTAACCTTAAGCCTAAAACGAATGTAATCTATAAATATAAAAGAATAGCGTAACTGATTGATTAGCTGATTCATTGTCGCACAGTCTAATTGGTTAAAACTATAGACTTAAATTTTGAACTTAGGTTCCCCCTCCTGTTATATGGACACACCAAAAGGATTTCTGGAATTTAAATTTTTAAGAGGTTAAAAAGGAAAATAAAACAAACAAGATACAAACAAAATTTAAAAAACATTATTTTCTAACCTAAAAATAAGCAGGCAGGTGATGTTACTTTTTGGAATTTCGAGAGCCTCAGAGGTAAAACGGGTAAAAATTATATTCTGGTACTTTTTTCAGAGCCCTTTGTAACTATTTAAAATATATTTAAATCTGCATTCGTCACTCTTCCAAAAATTTGAATAAATTTTCAGTACTTTTTGGAAATTCAAATGTATAGGGATAAAAAATGTAAAATTGTTTGGTACCTTCTTAAAGCATAACATTTTTAAAACTTTGATACAGACATTTATTTGAGAAAAAATTATATATTAAAATTGATTTAAAAATGATAGAATTATCAAAAATATGGCAACATCATCATTTTGGCAACACTGGTTAGTTTCAAGAAAATTTTTTCAGTCATAAATTAAAATCATATAATAAAAAAACCTCTAACAATAAAATGTTAAAAAAATATTTTATGAAAAAAATATAAATAAAAAAGGCATTTGTAAAAAGAGAAAATTAAGAATATAAAGCCTTAAGGTAGGCAATAAAAATGGTATTTGTTAAAATGTGTTTTCTTTAAGAGAACACCAACTGTTTGTAAGACAAAAAAGGGCATTTAAAGAAAAAAAAACAACAAAAGAGTTATTTGCAGCAATAAATAAGAAAATTTCAAGGATACATTTCCTGTAGTTTAAATTTTAATGACTTAATGAACCCAAAGCTCATGGGATTTCCTATCATAATTATAATAATGTCTAGCAATATTAAGAAGAGGAATGAGAAGATAAATACCAGCTTGGGTTAAGTATGTCCATTAGTTTACCTTTTTAGCAGTTCGTAATGAATCTCCTACGAGGTGGTTTTTGAATAACTTTACTGAGAAATAGGTTAACCTTATTCAACATTCTTGCAAAAAATAAGTTGCTTATCTACATGTTTCCAAGGCGTTCAATTGAGTACACTACTTTTTGTTTTAAGGGACTGTGAAAAATACGGAAAACAACTTAGTTACAAATCCCTTTACAAATAATATTCCAACTACTGGCTGTTTCCCAGGCCACCCTCCAACGGATCGCAACGTATGGTTGTTGAACATGAAATCCCTTCGAATGATATTAAACCCAATTTGGCGATGCTAAATGCTAGATTTTTATTTCACTTTAAACTTCATTATAGCTTTCAGGCAAGCATAAGGCTTTCAGACTTTGGCGCTACAAAAGAAAAATGTATGCGATGCTCCATCAGAAAATTATAACAACTTCTTCGTCAGCCATTATTCCTTTTGTATTCCCTAGTTCAAATTCTTAAATTTAGTATTGCTTTGATTTTAATACATAATTCTTTTCTCTTTTTATTTAAGATTTTATTTTAAACTTTAACACTTGAGTATTTACTGTTTAATTACAATTTGCGAATAAAAGTGAATTGTTATTGTTTTGCTTATGCTGCGCTCTCTTATTAGATTTTAAGCTCGAGAAAAAAATTAACGAAATCAAAAAAAGCTGCAAAACTTTTATACCAAAAAAAAGAAGAAGCAAATAGAAAAAAAACTACTCTGTGAAATTTCTTTTGTTTTAATTTCTTTTATTTTGCTTTCAACGGTTTCTCCTTTCAATTCTGTTCATTTTAGTTAAAACTGTTATATTTTTTGTTGCTTTTGTTGTCTTAAATGTCTTAAATACATTTCTGTATGTAAAAGTAGAAAAGTTGCATGGATTTTTCCATTTTCTTGTTTTTATTTTTCTCATTTATTACATTATAGTTTCTTTGGTTACACTTGGCCGTGGTTGTTTAAAAGCAAGTACCATTAATTGGTCCACCAGCATAAATGGCATGTGGTTGTTGCGTTGGTCGGTTGTTTGGTCGCCGGGACGTTTTAAAATAAATTAAGTTACCAGTACTGCTGGGTGAGTGGTGGTATGAGTTCAAATAATTAATTTTTATGAGGCGCGGTAAGTAACTTAATACTTGTATACTTCATTTTCCTCTTTTAATAAAACATATTTGTAAGGCTGGTTTTATTTATTCTTTTGTTTTAATGTTGATTTTACTTGAAGTTTTGCGCATAACTGCTTTTAAGTGAAACAATTATAACAAAGATTTTTGTGAACTTGACATATTGTTAAAATGTAGGTTTCCTTAAGAACAAACTACGAAGTTTAAAAGGAAATCACAAATAAATGAAATTTGCATTTTAAGGTTTACATTTTATTATATAAACAACTAACTAAGTGCTTAATTTTATATAAAAAGAAAAACAAAAAATTTTTTAAGGGACATATTATCAGGTCAAAAGACTTTTTTTTGTATAAATCAACTACTAAACCAAAAATGTATCTAAAATACGCCATTAATTATTTTATAAAAAATTGATTAAAAATTTTGTTTAAAGCTGATTATGCTAGAAAAAGGTTAAACTAAACGATAGCAAAAATCTAACTGAATCCGAACTGAAACAAAGTGACACTAAACGTAACAAACAATTTAATTTTTTCAAGAATTATTTAAAGGGAAAATTTGTGGCTCAACCTTTATTCGAGGGAAAGAACATTCTAAATCATAGCACGGAGTGCGCCAGCTGAAAAGGAAAAATATAAAAAGTTTTCTAAACTGTTGCACGATGCCTTTATTTGAATTAACCCTTTCG
>NDXZ01004157.1:11399-24602 GCA_003055125.1 Paykullia maculata | reverse complement strand
TTGTATAAAATTACGTTTCGAACTTGATATGAAAATCTATTTTTATGAAACAAAATTACTAGGAGAGAATGTTTAAGAGCAACATAAAAGTACAGTGGGCTGAATTTAGATATTCGATTTTTACTGGTTAATATCTCTTCTTATACAAATTTTTGATTAATTCTTTATTTAAATATAATTTGCAAACAAAAAATTGTTTTAACAAATATTTTTAATAAAATCCAAATTTAGAAAGTTTTTAAGAAATTCTTTTTTTTTAAATTTAAATAATTTTGATTAAAAAAAACTTTAAAAAAATCTTCTAAGATATTTTTGTTAATTGGGTTTCTATGAAAAAATATGTTAATCAATAAAAATTCATTATTCTTTAGTACAATTCTCAATTATTATAATTTTTTTGGCAGCTGCCAATTTTTTTAATGGCAATGCGTGAATTTTAAAACATCAAATTTAAAATTTTCTATTAAATTTAAAATTAAAAATATTTTTCAATAAGTTTCTAAATTTAAATTTAAATCTCCTTTTAAAATCACAAATTTTTTTTAAATTCTTGCACATCAATTTTTTTTAGGTTTTAGTTTTCTTACCATTTCATGTTCAATCAGTCCCACTGTCGAATACGATTGATCAATTACAAACGTGTATCGTATGAATACAATTTTAGTGGTGGTATTCTAATGAAAAAAGATACTCAAACTGGATAATGTGCAACAACAACAAAAAAAACAATAATAAAACAACAAGTCGTTAAAATTTCAAAAGCACTTGTGCATAAGCAATTGATTAAAATTTTCTAGTTTAATTTGAATCGCAATAATATTTATTTCAGTGTACGTGTATGTATGCAATTATGCTAGTGTGTACAATAGGGTGGAGCTCTTTGGAAGGTGTCAACAAAATATACTTTTTTCAACTAAAACGAATATTAAAATCCGTAGTTAAAGTACCTCGTGAAGTTACAGCGTGGTATGGATAAAAAAATTGTTTCTTCTAAAAAGGAAGGATATTTTGCTTTTTTTTTCTTTAACCATTCGATAAATCCTTTAAATTATTTACAAAAAAATTATATTCTTCCTTTATAAAATATTTTATAATATGTATTAGAAAATATTTAAAAAGTTTGTGTTTTACAAATAACTCCGCTTCAAAAGATTTAATATAGAAATAAATATCTTAAAAATGGCATCTTAGATTAAGTTTAGGATTTTTTTTTTGTTTTTTTTTTTTGTTTATAGCAACATTTAAAAATCTTTGAACTATATACTGCCCTAATAAAAAGTCGATAAATTTTGGAACAAGTGTGTGTGTGTATATAACTGTGTGTACTCAACTAAGATAACGTATAGTTTTTGTATGTGACACAAATGCAGACGATTTTCATCAGCAGCTGTTTCTAAAATTCATAAAAGATAAACTAACAAACACACAGAGATATTCTTGCTTGCAAACACACAGATTCATAGAGAAAAAAAATTTAAGAAGGAAATTTAATAGTTACACCAGTTAAAACAAGTTGCATGCTGAGGAGCTTGAGACACACAGCCCACAATAATCACAAGCTGCCAAGAGCATAGATACTAAAATGACGACGACAACAATGATGCTGATGATGATGAAGCTGATGATGCTGACAATTGCCAATACCAGTCAAGTTAAAATCTTGGGATAATTCTAATAATAAATTGACAACATTTTGCACGCAAAATATATATTTACAGGAATAACAACAAAAGCAATTATTACTTACTAAGTAGTATTAGTATGTTAAATACAATATAAGCTGTGATGTATCAAGTGCACGCAAAGAAAACATTGTTGCGTTGTGATCAAGTTTAATTTTCTTTGAAAGTATTTAGTTATTGCAAACAATTTAAAGTAATTTAAGTTAAATTAAGGTTCGTGTTTTTTAATTGTTAATGATTTAATTTCATAATTTCAAATTGTCTAAAATAGCATTTTATTTTTGCATTGAAAATTGTTTGTATGTACTGGGGTTAACTTAAAATATCGAATCGAAATATCAATATATCGATACTTTTTAAAAATCAACGAATTATATTGTCGATATTTTACTTTGCATTATATCGATATATCAATATTATTTTTTTCAGCTTAATTTAGTCACACTCTTTGTCGAATAGACTGTATTGACAACAACGGTGCGTTTAATTTAATCCCACTTACAAGTCAATAGCACCAAGATTTTATTCGCACCCGTAACTTTCAAGTGTAAAAATTGAAAATTTGTATATGCAGTTTCATAGTTGGGGTTTTTTTAGAGTTAGCTGTTTTATTGTGCATAACGGAATCTTAAAGTACCCGATAGAAAAAGCCGTTTGACAGGTGGACACATCAAACAGAGGGTGCTCCTTATGCCAGTATCTGATAATAACTGGTTCAATTAAATTTTTATAACGCCTTTGTAGTTTAATCACAAATATATTTTTCTGTATTATATGTTTCTATGTAAACCGTTAAACATTATTAAAAAATTACTTTCATTTTTATATAAAATTCGTTTTTCTTGTATTTTATGAATTTACGAAAAATATCGAAATATCGATATTTTCAAATCGATATATATCGACCGAAAACGACATTGAATAAAATATCGATATTTTTTGTTCAGTATATATAATAAAATATGTTACTAGCAACAACAATATAATTGCAAATAAACAGAGTATGTTTGCTCATTGATAGTATTTCATTTTTAATTTTTCTTTTCATTGTTGAGTGGCTTGGTATCAGTTTAATTGTTAAGAGGTCAACTACAAAAACCATTAAAGTATTTCATTATATATAAAATCCCAGCAAAAACTGGGTAATGAATTACTCTTACTCAATAACATACTTTTCAATGAGTATAACATACCGCCTGCATGCATTACTACGTAGTTTTCTAATAACAAGTTTATATTGTGAAACGTAATAACTTTTTCATAAGATATTTACTAAGAAATAAATGCTGCATACAATTTGGCTAAAAAAATTGTTAGGAGCCACTTAAATTAGTTATTATGATTCCAATTGGGTTTAACATTATTTAAGTATAAGTATTAATATTTTCGACGGATGTTTATGTATTTCATGACGGGTTTCAAACCGACTATTAAGGTTTTTTCTAAGTGTTTCTGTAAAACGTAACGTACAGAAGTAACAAACCTCAGTTTTGTTATTAGGAAGAAGTATTAACATATATATTTTTATTTGTTGATAGTAAGTATTTACTTAATGACTCCACAAAATCCTTATTTGTAAGCGAGGGTGGTAATGACTTGTTTAAGTCCCTATTTATAAGCGGCTGGGTAAGAACTTGCCTCTAACCGTCGTGTTAAAGTAATGGGTTAAAATGCCAAAAGGTAAGTAGTGCAATTACTGTATTTATATCATTTTAACTCATTACAAAGCAATGCAAGTTTTTGCTGGATTAAACAGCAACAAATTATAAAAAAAATTATAACAAAGTATTAGACATATTTTAAGCATATTATATGTTTGTTATAAATCATATCAGACTGATTTAAGTATAATATTAGCATGGTAACACAGTGCATCATGATTTTTCTACCCCTCACCACAGGTGACAAGGTTATAGATAAGTTTGTCATTCCGTTTGTAATTTCTAGAATATTCATTTGCGACCCCATAAAGTGTATATATTTTGGATCCTTATAGATAGGGAAGTAGATTTAGCCATGTCGATTTATCTGTCCATCTGTTGAAATTAACTTTTCTCAGCCCTCTAATGTCGTACAAACCCGGTACTGATATCAAACTATCTATCAGAAATTCCCTCGAGCTGCTTCCTTTTAAAACCAGTAAAATAAGACAATTATCGAGATATAAGCAAAAAAAAAAAAAAAATTTATATTTGTGTGTAACTAAGTCATGCCTTTTTGAGAAATTGAAAAAATTTACTAATTGGTCCAGAACCAGTAAAGTTATGGGCGAAAAACCAGTATGGACTTAAATTAAAATCAAGTTTTGTAAGACTTTCGGACATGTAAATACAAACATTCACGTAGTGAAGGTTATATAAGATTTAGCACAGCCGAATATAGCCCTCTTACTTGTTTTTATATTTTCTTGTTTACAATGTTAAATCTAATTTGATTTTAATTATTATTAGAAAAAATAATAAAGACTAGTGAAACTTTTTTTATAAAAAGAATAAAAAAAATGTAAAAAACTAAAAATAGAGGCTTTTTATGACAATATGTTGTCCTTGTAATAGTATCTTGTAATAATATATGATTATATTATGGTTGTATTTGATCGTATAACGATAAAGGTAATATTATTATTAAAGGTGATAACTTTATTTTTAAACCGTGTGTTTTACTCTAAAAAAGTTTAGTCTAACAAAAAATTTTTTGCAAAAAATTTTGTTTGGGAAAAATAAAATTTAATTTTTTTTAAAAATCCTTAAAGCTTAAAATTTTATTTTTACCATAAATACTTAGAAGAAGTAACAAAAATATTTCTTTAAAAAACTAATAAGACGGCCCATAAATGTCTGAGAAGTAAACAGAAAACTATAAATGCCTCTTAATTTTAAAACAAAATTTATTTTTGCTCCGCTTAATAAGACTTTATAATTTTATATTTAAATGCATTTTACTTTAAAGCTCTTAGATTTTTCTAAAAAAGTCTTCATCTGGAATTGTTCAAAAGAATTACCGGTTAATGTAGTTCAAAAAATAAACTTTGTTTTGCCCCCCACTCACCAAGATAATCCAAATATTAAAAAATAGACAAAAATATCACATTGAGAAAAAAAGGATTTCTTTCTTATCTTTTAACACAACAACAAGTGTAAACAAATTATATTTAACTTAAGGGATATTCATTCTACTACAATCAAAAGAAAACAATAAAATTTTGTATTCGAATTTATGACAACAACAAAAAAAAAAAAAAAATTGAAGATGTAATTTGTTTTTTATTTCAGCAATACTTTAACACACAGGGTTTTAGTCAGTAAATATTGTAAAGCAAAAGCAAAAACAAACCAACAAACAACATAAAATGCAGAAAGAATAAAGCTAAAATTGTGTCACGTTTGTTTGAACAACGAACAACTGTCAATAAAGCTGATGATGACATGAACACGTTTTTTTTTTTTGTTAAATTTTTTTGGTAGGGGGAAGTGGAAGTCTTCTTAAAATTTATGCATTCTATTACTTTTGTTGTGTTTTAACTTGTAACCAACTTTTGTCACGTTAACTTGTAGCAAATTTATAGTTTTTTTTTTACTACCGAAATTTGTTTGTTTTTTTTTTTTCATTTATAAAACTCTTTAAAAGAAATTAAGTTATAAATTTACAAGAGAAAAAACCAGTACCAACAAACTTACCTTTGAGTTCAAAATCCAAAAACGGAAGAAAATGTAAAAGAAAGAAACAAAAATACACCAGAAATGTGTTAGGAAATATTGGCAAAACACGTTTTCAATAACATTGATATCTGTAAAAGAAAGAAAAACAAATTAAAGAAAATATTTTTGTTTTTATTTTTCAAAAATTAGGAATCAAACATTTTACGTCAATATTTAAATAAATTTAAGTCTAAAGTTATATTGGATTATAGAAGCCTTAAATTGAATTTTATTAAAAGAAAAATAATAAGAAAATTTAATTAACCACAATAAATTTTTATAAAAATGTTGTTCCAAGTGTTTTTTAGAGTGTTTTTTCAGCCCAAAAGTGTGCTTTATTTTTTCTTTTGACCACATATAAACCCTTTTTAAATATTATTATTAATGTTTCCCGTCCTTTTTATTTTATGGTTTTAAATGTTACCTTACCATAAGTCAAATTTAAGTACCACAAAATATAAATCTATGTTTATTTATCTATGTGTATGTTTAAATCAAGTTTTGGAAGCTAGCAGATGTCCTATGGTCCAGTATTGAGTACCAATATACCAAATATATTTGGGATACATTTCCTATTTCAACCTTAAAATGACTGTAATATAAACAAACAAAATGATAGTTTTTTTGCACATTTATTTAATGTGTGTATAAGATTTACTTAAGATGTCATTTTAAAAAAAAATTTCTAATGGGTATTAAACAACAGAGATTTAAGTAAAAATTGTTTGGAAAAAATTTAATTAAAAATTGGTTAATAAACGAATGAGATATAAAAAAGCATAAAACAACAACAGCCTCTATTTTTTACATAAAAGTTAAATTTTTTCACTTTTTAAAACACATTACAGCAACAACTAACTACGCAAATCAGTGTTTGCAACAACTTACTAAATTGGTGTCGTTATTTGAGCGTGTGTGTGTGTATTGTGCAAATAATAAAATCCGAAAATTTCGTCAAGACACGATTTCAAATCCCATTTTGTCAGCCCTATTACATAAAATGCGAGTAGCCTTTTCACAATAATTGGTTCCAAAAAAAATTCCACTAAACATTTTTTTAATAGCTCCCTTAGGCCTTTGACTTCGATTGTGACTATATGACACTTTTTGTTCTGAAAAAAAAACGGTACTTATTATAAGTGTGATTTAATATCTTTAATAATGATTCTCGTTAAACAACAGATCAAAAAGCCAGCATATAAACATTTGTCTGTATAATAAAGAAAGTGAGCATTAAATAGCGTTAATTAACTCATAAATAACCCACAAATTAAATAAATAAAACATTAAATGACTTACACATTGGCGTACATATACACGCATTCAAATGACTACAATTTAAAATGCCATAAAGGAGAAATTGACAATAAAAAAATGAATAAAAATATTTAAAAAAAACGAAATTATTTTGAGTGAGTCAACTGAAAATAATCGGGTTTTAAAATGTGTGTAATAAACATACACATTTGGTTTATAACACACACAGGCACAGTTTAATTGTTGGGGCTTAAAAAGTTTTTCTATTTGTAGCGGGAGGGTACTAAACAAAAAAGTTAAAGGAACATATACTGTATTTTTTGAAATTTCCCTAGCCTTAAAGTATGCTTTATTTTTTTTAGAACGTTCAAACACTCAAATATAGTATTTTTACAGTTACAGCCTACCTAAAATTATGCACTTAATTATATAAAATCAAAGATGTTCCATACTTGCAAATTCGTTCGTTTTAATTTTTTTAGACCCCGTTTGTTTTGTATTTTTACCCAAAAACTTACATAGCTTTAGTTGCCCCTTTGAACTTTTTAACATCCAAAGCTTGTAGAGCAAATATTATCTTTATGCGCCTAAAAGTATGTAAACTTAATACCTTTTAGTAGCAACGATTCAAGTAGAAAAGGTCTTTTATTTTTACTTAAGAAAAAAAAAGCAAAAAGACGGATTCGAATTTACTTCCGAACGGAATTGAACTGTTTGACATGTGTGGTACACTTAGATTGGAAAAATAAAAGATCTTTTAATCTTTTGCTTTTTTCCATAATTTAAAAAATAAACTTAATTACCTAAAAACATCAAAAAACCTAGAAAATTGTTTTCCTGTCTACAATTTGTTTTCCCCTTTTTTGCTTTGTAAAGCAATATAAGCCGCCAAATTAAACAAAAGTTTTAAAACATTTTACAGTCATTTTAATCATCTGAACACACACACACACACATATATATACATACATATATATATATATATATATATATATATATATATATATATATATATAGTATTAACTAACTTATACTTTCTTACACAGCCATATCCAGTTCTAACCCTGCAGTTTACACTTCTTTAAAGTTCATCATCTCCTTTAGTATCAATAATTCTAACTCATTTTTAATTGTGCATAATTTCAGGCGCACATGTTTTTATATGAAATTTAACTGTTTTACATTCTGTAGTTTCCATACAATTAATCCCAGGGCACACATAAAATAACAATGTAGAGTCACTTGTTCGCAGATAGTCGTCAGGACTGCGGGGACACATAAAAACCATTACATACATTTAGGAGAAACAAAGGTACAATATAAAACCTTGTTAAAAAGCAAACGTGTTTAACAAGCTGCGAAATTGTTAGAAACATATTGCGAGTGATATGTTATATAGAGTGAATGGTGTAGGTGGTTCTTTTTGTGTAACATAGCAGGCAAACAAATCTGAAGGCCTTTTTTGCTTTAGAGAACAATTTTAATTCAATTTAATTCTTTACTATTAGTGGATATTTTAATCCAGGGGCATAATTGTATATTACTGCACAACTTTATATATACAGGGGTCGATTGAATTTCAGAAGGCCTTCCCAGATGTTGTTGGTATCATTTACCGAAAGGTATTTTTACTTTAATATGTATAAAAACAAACGACTAAAGCTATTCGATATCAATTGAAATATTTATTAAAATTGCATTAATATTTAATGTCATGATTTGCCATCTGTTTGTGAATGTTGTGTCTGTAAAATAAGGCCTTTTGGAAGGCATTTTCATTTTGCTTTTCTGACCTTTTTATGTACATATATGTATGTATAATATGTGTATGTGTTGGTGTTTGTTTGCTTGTTATTTTTTGACCAGTTCTATATATTCCTGTTCATTATGTTGGATAAATTTAAACAACATTTGTTTTAGATGTTTATAAATCTGCAACAGCACTTCAGATGCCAAATTGGAGTGGGTATTGCAAATTCTGAGATACTGGATTAATTTATCGTACTTTAAAACCGTCCACCAACAACCAAATATCACACACCACGGCAATATTTGTATGTTGCTGTTATATGTGAAACTTTCGGAAAAAAAAGTTTTTTTTACTTATAATTTTGCCATTTCTGTTCTTTGAAAATGTTTTTTGTCTTATTGTTTACCCTTTGGTTGCTGACTTTAACAAGATCCTATTGAAATTATCTTGAAATTATATCGATGTGTAAATAATGTGAGTTTTTTGAATTAACCTTCATCTAGTAGACACAATTAATTAATTAATTGTTAATCAAACAAGGATTATCCACTGACCATTTAAAGTTGATTTATATTCTTATACTAATAAATTAAAGATTTTAGTCTACTAACGGTTGATTTGGTCACCTGTGACTAACATTCTTTAGCTTTTGTAAGCTTTAACAACTATTACAATTATGGGGTACTTTTTTTATTAATTTAAAAAAAGTGCAATTTTAACAACTATTTTTCGTAATAAATAATAAATCATTTTCTTTCCAATATTTTAACATCTGGTTGGTGTCTTTAAACAACGTTCATTAAAAATGGTTTAAAGATGTCCCCGCATAACTTCTCGCCTTTTAAAAACTCTTTCGCAACCATCCTGTTCGAGGACATAACGATTATGATGAGTGTTGTTATGCGTTATTACATTTGTGTATCCATGAAATAAATATTTGCCAGAGTGTAAATATGAGTATTTATGTATGTTTAACCATTTGAAATAAAAGGAGGCAATTAAAAGCAATACACAACACTACATACATACATACACAATCATATACCACACATACCATAATAAACAATATCAAAACAGGAAAAAAGCTCACAAATATACTACAGTTTTCCAAGTTCACACACCCACACATAAACAAACACACATATGTTTATAGAAACGAGTATAGAAAACACTAGATTATACTTTCAGACAGCTGTGTATTTTTAGTGGTTTGAGTTTAAGGTTTAAGGTTTTAGTTTTTTTTTTTGTTAGAAACCCTAAAGAAGAGTAATTAAACTAGTGACATTTGGTTTATATTATGCCTTAAGTTTATGATAATGGTTTTGGAAAAAAAACAATATGTGAATTAAAGTTGCTTCTCAAAGGACATAATGTCCATTATTTAGATTAAACCATAGAGAGTTTAAAATATAAGGTCAACTATTATATAAATAATTATTAAAATAAGAAATATAATTAGTTTAAAATGAACAGTTGAAACTAAAAACTTATTATGTTATTTTCGCTTTAGTATGACCCTACATTACAATACACATATGGGGGATTCACAAGCAACTTATGATATCATATTGTCTTATGTCCTAAAAATTTAAAATGGTTTAAGTGTTTTGTTATTGCTTTTTCTGTTTGGCTAAGGATAGTTTTCGACAGCACAATAAAAATAGCAGTCAGAGTCATATTATTTTAGGACACTTTTAGTGTGAAAAGAAACTTAAACCATTTTACCTTTTTAGGACATATGACATAAGAGTGGCTTGTGAATCCCCCAATAAATTTCTTCTTTGTTTATCAATAATAAGCCCTACTACGGTTGGCGTAATCGTGTCAATTGTCGTCAGATACGACAGAAAAACAACAAAGGTACCATATATTTAACATTGGCGTGTATTTTTCATATAACCAAAAACTTAAAAACAACTACCTGAACCGTAGTAGGGCAGAATATGTATAATAAATTATTTTTAAAATAAGTGTACACACTTAAAAAAAATTAGCTTGGATTACAAGCCTTTTTCGGACAGACAGGCAAACCGATAGGAAGGCTAATAAACAGACGTACATACATCGACTAGACACACATACTTACGGTACACATACTTAGGAAAAACTTTGCCTACCTTGTAAATGGGCAAGTGCCCAGTAAAATCTTTTTGAATTTGGGTAATGGTTAGTCATTGTTTCCTACGTTACATAGTTATGAGGGGGTCGTAACCAACGTCATTATTTTGAAAGAGAGAATAATGTAATACATAAAGAATGAACTTTATTATTAACGTAGCAAGCCAAGTTTTTGCTGGGTAATATTAGGGAAACACATAAACTATTTACTCTTTGACTTAATAAAAACATTTTTTGTTTAAGTTGACCAACAACGCTTAAAAGTGTAATTACAAAATACAAAATAATAAATTACCAAACAGGTGCTAAAAAGTTAAATTATAAGTAGTTACTTTGATACTATTGGCATGTTATAGAAACCATTTTTTTATCCTTTTTATTCATTCCATTTGGGAACATGTTATTCTATCTTGCTCTTTCAAAACATATTGTTTTAAGCTCATTTAATGACATGTCAAGTTTTTCTATTTCCAGCGTCAAAGTTCAGCGCCATGTGTTCCTTGGTCGCCCACGTTTACGGCTGCCCTGTGGGTTACATTCTAAAGCGTATCTTGCGATGCATTCAGGTGGT
The DNA here is from genome assembly GCA_003055125.1 of Paykullia maculata. NCBI lineage: Eukaryota > Metazoa > Arthropoda > Insecta > Diptera > Rhinophoridae > Paykullia > Paykullia maculata. The sequence goes on along the minus strand of NDXZ01004157.1, from coordinate 13,526 downwards.
TTGCGGAGCGTGTGGCCCACCCAACTACATTTTTTTCTCGTAATTTGCAGATTAATCGGTAGTTCCTGTGATATTCTCTACGGTTCAACAGATCCAAAATGATCCTCCATATGATTCGCAGGAATTAATTTGTCTGAGTTTGGAGTTTTTCAATAGTTGCGTTTGACATAAGCCATGTCTCGCTCCCATATAATAAAGTTTGTCTTACGCACGCGTTAAATATTCGTAGCTTGGTGCAAATGGAGACTTGGGGTGATCTCCATACCTTGTTCAGACGCCCAAAGGTTGCTCTGACTCTATCTACTTTGTAGTTTACATCCTCCTCAACTCCTCCTTGTACTGACATTACGCAGCCCAAATAGCAAAACCGCTCTACGTAATCTATTTCAAAGTTTCCAAAAACCATTACTGGCAAGTTATTATTTTATTCTTAAAGTAACTATACCAATATGTAGTTACTTAAATTATTAAAGTAGTTACTAACAAGTCATTATTCTATGTTTTAAAGCAATTAAGTTGGTAACGATCCCTTATTTCTATTTACCACATGAAAAATGAACACGTAGTACCTGAATTAAAAAAAAAAAAAAATGCTACGAACTTACATAAAAGTGGGTGTGGAATAACAATTTTTTTGTTTTGTTTCGTTATAAACATTAACACAAACGAATATTACCGCCTTCGAACTATGGTAATGGAGGATATAATAATGAACTCTTATTTTACAACAGGGTTTGACATTTTCTAGGCATATGGCTTAAATGTATATGGGTAGGTTATTAATATTTAAATCGTCTACTATGTGTTAATATTATCCTAATAAAAATTGTTTAAACAATAGAAATATGAAATAGAAATATGAGGGTATAATATTGTGGTATTTTTAAACTTTTTCCTTTGTGCTTTGAAAAATAATAGTCAGTCAATAACTTTAACTTGATGGTTGTGCGTTTTAGGGTTTTATTAAGGGTATTAAAAAATACGACACAAAAAAGTAAACAGATGGAAATATAAATCAATAACAATAAAACGAAGTAATTTTATGGTTTCCAAAAAAAAAGGTAGAAAATAAAGTTTTTCTTTGATAAATTGAAAGAAAATCCATATATTAAGACGTTAGGGAAAAACTTAGTAACCCTTTTCAAGCACATTGCGCCCACAAAGGGGGTGAGAAATTGTACATAATTAAAGTTCATATGGGGGAAGAATTCGGAAAGTAAAATTTATGAACACGGTTGGGTGTGTTCAACTTAAAGTGTTCAATGTTGCTACTCGACTAGAGTAGAAACACATATTTGTATCCAGCAATAATATTAATAATAAAAATTATATTTTAGGTTAATAAAAATTTAAAAGAGTTAAAGAAATTTAAAAATAATTTATACTAAATTTTCTTTAACGATTTCGTCAAAGAATTTTTCTTTTTGTCTTAGCGAAAATTTTTTACAAGTAAACAACAAATTTATCAACAATTTTGTATTAACGAAGAACTTTACAAATTTTGAAAAGAGAACTTAACAGATTTTTTCTACAAATAGACAATTTATATCAAGTTTAAAAACTCTCCATAACAGCATAATTGGCAAAAGAGTGTCATAAAAATATTCGTTTGCGTTCCAATTATGGCGTAAATACAAACGGTGGTTTCAGCTCGGGGAGGATTTTTTGTTAGAATTTTTTATTTTGTATAAGATTTGACAATTTGCAATTATGAGAGAAGAGAGAGCAAATGTATGAATTTGTGTTATTTGGAAAGTATCAGGTGATCTAGTGAGGTCAACTATATCATTGATCTATGGTTCCAACAAAGCACCTAAATATTCTTTGTGCTTGTGATATTTGGAGTCACTTTAGTTACGAATGTGAAAAATATTTTCATTTTCAAACCTCATGACCTGCCTATAAAGTGCATAATAACTAAAAGTAACTTTAGCTTAAGTGGACAATAAAGTGACTCTTAACTTTTTTCATTTTACAATTTTTAAATAATGGCAGTACTGGTTCTGTTTACCACAGACTACAACCTTTTACATACAAAGTGGAAGGTTTGAATAGTTGAAAAAGAAAAATTGGCAATTTTATCTAGTATGGATAAGATAATAGTATATCATATATTTGTCCGAGTCT
>NDXZ01004148.1:0-17616 GCA_003055125.1 Paykullia maculata | reverse complement strand
ATTAGTAAACAATGCGGTAATTCTTTTATGCGTAAAAAAAGAACTAGTATTTAATTAACAGTGACACACTCACTGTTTAAAATAACATTCTTCTCATTTAACAGGAGTTAAAAACAACAAGAAGTAAAGAATAACAAACTGTAAAAAGTAACAAACTGTGAAAAGTAACAAACTGTGAAAAGTAACAAACTGTGATCACAGTCACTGTTTAAAATAACAGCGATTTAAAAATCGCATTCACTGGTAACGATGTTCCTTAAAAATCACGGGATCGCTCATCTCTAATATATACACGTAGTGAAGGGATATAAGATTTGGCACAGCTGAATATAGCGCTCTTACTTGTTTCGATTGGTAGTGCCATTAAAAATGTTGAAAGCTTCTTGATTATTTTTAAATAAAAGTGGCCTAATAATGCAACGTGCAAAATTCGTACCATTGTGGGTGTCATTGACTTCTTTATAATGACGTTCGGATATTCTAAGCCCTAAATGCGGCGATTTTGCTAATTAACATATTCTCTTAAGTGGAAATTTTTTCAAATTTTGTATTTAATTTATTAAATTAAATTACGGCATTCGATATCGATCTAAAATAAAAAATTCTTATTGAAATTTCTATACTAAGCGCATGATCGAACAAATTGAAATTTTAGGAAAAATATAAACAATTTTAATTAGGAACTCATTTAAATATACATGATTTTGAGTTTTTTTTTAATGTACAAGTAATATGTTAAATTTTAATATTTTGTTTTCTTTTTTGTGAAACATCATCATCATCATCATGGACCTGTTAAGTAACTGTCACACATAATTTCTCATTAAATATTTTAGTTTCTTAATAAGTTAAAAAAAAATAATTATTTTCTATCCTCTTTAAAACAAACAGTAAGCAAAAACTAACTGAGAGTTTGTTTTGCTTATTATCTTTAGGCTTCTTTACCTGTTTTTTCCTATATTTTTTTCGCTTTCTATAGCACGAATATGATTTCTTCTTTCTTAAGCTAAAAAAATTATTGTCGGTATTAAGGTTAATCCTCATAAACTAATACTCGTTAACATGTTCATCATTGAAACGTATTCAAATACATACAATCATTTACATATGTAACAAATGTTTTATTTACATCTGTTTATTATAAGGGTTTCCGGGAAAAGGAAATGAAAATTTCTTCGTTTTTTTTCAAGTACGCGTTTACATGTTTACTTGTTTATACAAACACCTTATTTTAAAATGGGGTTAAGACTTATTAGGGAAATATGTGCGAAGAAAACAAAGAATTGAAAAGTTTTAAAATGTTTTTAAGAAATATTTGTGTTATTGAATTGTTTTAGGTATTAAATTATCGGATTATCACATATATTTAGATAAATAAGAAATATAGCAACGAAACATTTTTTAAATTTCTTAAATCTATATTTTATATTAAAAAGAGTTTGCTTGGATTTTTTTAAAATAAAAAACATCAAAGTTTATATAAATATGTGTAATAAATTTGAAAATATATTAGAGGTCACTATTATCAAGGTAAACCTTAAAAAATTTTAAGTTTATGTCGATTAAAATTCTTCAAATATGTCAAATGATTTGTTTTAGAGGTGCCATATGCACTTAAAGTATAAGAAAATATATATCGTTTGTGTCTCTTGCTAAAAGTAAGAAATGCAATAGATGTTGCCAGTTTTTGCTTTCAGTGTTTTTTTATGATATTCAAAAGAAATGATTTTCCTTATCCTTATGGTATTTTAATAGTTAATAAAAAACATGAAATTTTTTTATTGACTTAAAAAATTATTTTAGATGTGGCAACCAGCAGTTTTTTTTTCTGTTTCTAGAGTTACACATTGAAATCGCAGGATGTTAAATGCGAATTATTGCATATTTTTTCCCGGTTAAAAGAGACCTTTTAAAATGTCTATAAATAAAAAAGAGTGTGCTCAAAGATAAAGATTGGGTTAATCCACATCTAGTTTTGGGTAAAATTCAACTTTGAATTAAGAATATCCTCTCGGTAATATCAATAAAAAATTTTAAACGAATGCTTATAGCGATAATTTTTTTTCTTTTTATTACAAATTTCCTTTGAAAATCTAAGAAAAATGTTTCCTAATTAGTTTATCAAATATGCATAAAAAGCAAATACATAAAGCAATTGTATTTTACTACAGACTTTTATGAAAAAGAATTATACAAAAAAAAAATTCCTTTTCATTAGTTTTGTTTTCCTAAGATCTTTTTATATAAAGATTAAAATTTTTTTTTTAGTTCTTAAACCTTATTGTCTAAATGAGTTCCCTGTAACATTTGTAAGATGTTAACGTTTTCACCATATTCTGTCTTATTCTTTTTCTTCTACTTCTACAATAATTTAGTTTTTCCCCTGGTTATTTGCATTTAGTTTGAAGAACGGAAATTGCTGCAAATGAAACGAAAAAAAGAAAGAGGGAATTTTCTTTTTAATTTTACTAGAAAGAAAACTGCATGTTTATAGATGTGTCTTGTAAGAGTGTGTGTGTTATATCAAACGTTTTGGTAAATTGTCAGGTAATAATCGTATGCCAGTAAGTTAAGTACTTTATTCTGAGTTTTATACCTTACATCTGCATTTTATTGGTCATCGTCTGTACATATGTAAGTTTGTACATAAATACATATTTATTTGTTTGCCTTTTCGTTGTTCTTGTTTTTCCTTATGCTTTTGAACTTTAAGGATGATTGAATAACACAAATAAATTGTAAATCTATATTAAACGTTTATTGGCATTTTTGCTGACACTTGCAAAGGTTTTGTCCAGGAAACACGTGAAAGCACGTACTCACAATCTTTACGAATTGACGTTTGTTAAGATGACTAAACGACATTAGGTTTTTATATTTTGTAAAGTAAAATTGCACATTGTCTGTTTTTGAAGGTGATGTGAATTTTGTAGAAATTTAAAAAAAGAAAAGTTTATTTCAGCTTAAAGCAAACGTCGTAGGTTTTAAGGTTAAATATGAAACTGTTTTTACATAAAAAGAAGCATTTGTTTTATGTACATAACTACTTAAATTAGTTTAAAAATATTTTTTTAAATTAATGAAACCATTATTCATAGCAATTATGCTAGGGACAAGAAATAGATTTAAAAAAAGGACAAAAGAAATTACAGCAAAACTCTTACAAAAGTGCTTTAGAAATAATAAATGAGTGTAATATTTCAATTACACCCTGTGTGAATTTTGTACGTCCACAATCTAAAGTATACGAGGTTTATACGTCGGTAAATAGCGAAAATATAATAACATGCGATACGTAAATTTGTTTTTGTTTTTAATAAAAATCTAATAAGAACAGGCAGTTAATGACTAAATTCAATTGTTGTTGTTTTAATAAGTGTTAAGCGTTTTCAGTTGTATTGTTTTTTTTTATCAAATTTTTTTAATAATTTCAATGATTTTATACTTTTTGCAAAGAAAAGCCTAAAATTTCTGCCGTCATTTTCATTAGTTACTAAAATTCAAATAAAATCTTGGCGTTTGAGTTTTTATAGTTTAAACTAAAATAACTTATACGCAACATATACATATGTGACTGTGTTTAAAGAATTGGGTTATTCACGGTAGGCATGCTATGAGCTTAAACGCTTATGTGATTATATCAACAATAACAAAATTAATTGAAACAAATAATCAACTTTGCCCGACCCATACTATTGTTTTTAAATTATCTGCTTATTTTATTATTTGCAGTGTTGGAAAGTAAAATTATGTTATACACAGCTTGTCTTTTTAGCTCAGGCGTAGGTGCAACAAGAGCAATAGTATTGTATTGGTCTGCACTCATTTCGTGACCTCCTCTCTCAAGTTGTGTTTAAAAATGCTTGACTTTCTTTGTCTTTTATATTAATCTGCATTTCTCTCAAACTGCAAAATTTTTCCTTAAGGATTTCGAGGCAATTTTCTACCCTGACGCGGAATTGGCTATGTCTTTTATTAAATGCAGCTAGTTTTTCAATATCCATTGACGTAGAATTCGTACTATCAAGCGTTTTGACAGCTGGTATGCAGAATCACCTGCAATCCATGCTTCTCCACTAAATAAACGTGTGGTATTTGTTCCAATATACGATTTTTTAAATACTTTAGAATCGTGGTAGCTTCCCGGACTACCCAATTCAGCATGTTATATGCATACCGTATGGTCACACACTACTTGTATGTTAACGGAGTATATTCTCATGATTGTCGTTTGGTTTAATTTTGCTTCCGTCAATATAACCGATACAAGATGGTAGCTCATCGAATGTCTGAGCCACAAGTTGCTGCCGCTCTGCTACAGTAAATTATCGATCTCTTTTAAAAAAATTTTTTCGCAATGGGAAACCCTAAATAATTGGCTTTTAAAGAGAGATAATATCAAAAAGAACTAATTTGTTACTGCATATCAAGCACTTTTCTAAAGTATCTTATTCCAATTCATGATATAACCTTTTTAATTATAGATTTTTTTTTAAGTTTTTGTATAAATAAAATAAAATTTTTGTTTTCCTTTTTATTAAAATCATTGTAACCTTGTAATTATAAGCAGAATGAATACTCAAAATTATATAAAACTTTGTTTTTAAGAAATATTAATAAAGGCAAAACTTTTTATATTTGCAAATAAAAAATAAACAAATGCTTATAATTTTAAGAGAATTTCTTTTGATAAAAGATAAACGATAAGTCTTTGATTATAAGCTTGTCAAGGCTACGAAACTAAGAAACCTATTGGAACTTTTTTGTTAGAGACTTAAATAAATTGGGAATTAAGAACTGACAAAAAGTTTGAAAAAAATAGACAATAAGTTTCAAGATTATTAAGACAAATGCTTTTGATATGTATAATTATAAGCAAACAAATAAGAAACTGTGTAGTCACGTCTTAGTTCATTAATTATAATTTTTTATTTGCTTGTGATAAATTGTCTATGTCTGTAGAAAAAATTTAACAGTAAATATAATTATTTATAAACTTTTCAAAGATTATGTTTTATAATACAAGTTGTTAAGAAAATTAAAAACTTAAATTAAATAGAATTCAAATGTTTTTTTTATTATTTGTTTTTATTTTAAATATTTAGGAGTTTATGAAAATTTTGTTCAACATAGAATTCTTTCTTTTATCTATAGTAATAGTAATAGAAATATATAAAGAATTTAAAATTACAGAGAAGTTCAAAGTTTGAAAAAAATCTTTCTATATTCGAAACTATAAAAAAAAACTATAGTTAAAAACTCTTCTGAAATCAATCGACAATTTGAAGTAATAAAATCTAAAACAAAATATAAAAATATAGAATTTTTGGATTTTTGTAAGCTTTCGATTCAAATTACGAAAAGATTAAATGAAAAAATGTACGAACATTATTTGAAAATGTTTTACTGGTAGAAAACTATTCCACCATTATTTAAAATAGAATATTTTTATTTATTTTTTATTAATAAAGGTCTATGGACATGAATCCTTGCAGACTATTATATAAATTAAAGTTATAACATATCTTATATAGGTACTTAATTATTTAAGCAACATATTATACTTAATTTAATAGCATTAACATTCACAGAGAAATCAATTAATTACAAATTTTTTTAAATGGATTAGCATAGTTTGTATAGAAAACTGGAAGATATAGAGGTGTAAAAACATGGGTGGAACAGCGTGGAAAATTAAAAACTACAACATTTTTTTTAAAACAAAAAATACAAAGAAATGTATAAATAATTGGCATAAATGGATTTTTTTATATAGAAAATTCATATTTTTTCTTTTAAGTTCTAGAAATTATTTTAAAAGTTAAAACAAAAAAAAACAAAAAGTTAAAAAATATAAGTTTTTTAGAAGTTAAAACAACAAAAAAAATCGTTTGAAAGTTTTTTGAATTTGTAGAAAATCGTTTATTGAAAGAAATTATTTTTAATGAAACATAAAGTTAAAGGCCAGGTTGGTTTTGAAACATCTAAGCCAAAATCAATTTTTAAAATCGCTTAAGTCGATCTTATTGTAGTTTTTATTGTTTGCCAAAAATAGTTAATCTTTTATAAAAAAAATCCTATAAACTCACCACAAATAGCAAATAAAATACACTAACATTAACGTTATTACGTTATTTTATAAAAAAAAGCTTCAGTAAAAGTCTGATTTAAAAAGTCATATTTTACCGAAAGTTATTACATTTAAAAACAATATTATTTTTGACAATCCTAGCCTGAAATCGTCACATCCGTGAACGTACAGCTCGTTTCGTAAAAATCCATTTTTCGGATTATGACATACGTAAACGTAGCACTGAACTTATGATTTATACGAACTCTCATCCGTTACAAAAAAGGTGTTCGAGTACATACAAACTTTTGTTAGTTTATTGAAAATATTGGTAAATAAATAAGATTTTCATAAGAATTTTTATTATTAATGCATTTGGGACACCTGTTAAATGTTAAAATGTTAGGTTAGGTTAGGTTAGGTTAGGTTAAACAGGCAGCTGCGAAAGATGGAAAGGTTCAGCCCACTTGGGTCCGATACGTACGGTCGCTTTGTGTTACCTGTAAAGAGAAAGAAAGAAGAGAAAAGAAGAAGAAAGATTAGAGTGATAGTAGGACTCGAGTCAGTCTCAAGTCGTCTGGCTAGCCAACGGTGGCAGCGGTCATTCCGTCATGGTCGTTGAACCATCCGCAGTCCCTGATAAAGGAAGCGAGGTTCGCAGGATCCATCTCGGCAATATCCGATAGACTGTGTAGTCTTCGTGCCCCAAAGTGTGCCTCCCGGACACCCTCCAGTGCAGGGCAGTGGCAGAGAAGGTGGTGAACAGTCTCCTCTTCCTCCGAATCCTGAAAACTCCTACAGAAGTCGTTAAAAGGTAGTCTCATCCTCTCTGCATGTCTGCCGAAGCGGCAGTGACCAGTGATCGTAGCCACGACATCTCCCAGGCGCTTCCTTCCTAGGCTCAAGAGATACGCAGTGCGTCGCGTATCAATCCTCGGCCATATCAGCCTCGTCACCGCGCACCTGGGCTCGTTGGTAAAATGTTAGAAAATGTAAATAATATTTTTATAAAAAAAACTACAAAATCTTTTGATGTTTCTGTGCTTTATTTCTATATGGCGCCAGGCAGCCTCAGTTCGGAGAGGATTTTTTTTATGGATTTTTTTTATATGAAGTTTGACATTAATGATGCTAAGAGAGAAAAAATTATTTTTTATGTATGGAGTTAAACAGATATGATGACAAAAAAAAAACTGCTGACTTTGTAAGGCTACCTGATTAATTGTATCATGGTTCAAATAAAACAGAGCACCTAAAAGTATACTGCGGAAACTAAAATCAACAAAACATTACGATTCGGTTGCAATTGTATGTTATAATACCACTCAGTTCAAACAATTGACGTATCACGTAATTTTTCTTCGTACGATTGTCGATACGAACACGGATGTCACGATTTGAGCCGTAGTCTTCAACAGCATTTTAAGAAAGATTTTGCCATAAGTATTAATACTCGTACCACAAAACTTCAAACATAAGGCATTTTTTTTATTTTGATTAATTGTATATTTCGAGGCTTTCTATTGAACCGACATTTTTTTTATATTGCGTAGAGTGCTTTTAATTATATTTTATAAATATGTATGTTAACAAATATTTTTTTTTATATTTTAAATGAATAAGTGTGACTGGTATTAATGCTGCCTAAGCAAAACAATACCAGTAAGAACAGCATAACATTTAAAACATTTTGGAGATGAAATTGAAAATGGTTCAATCTATGTATGTATATATTTTGAACTACTTTATCAAACGATTATATATTTGGACACAGTTTTATTATAAATAACCAGTTCTAGTTTAAACAGTAAGAACGATATATTTGGCTGGACCAAATCTTATATACCCTTCACCATGTGTGGCCCATTTGGGTTAATAGTCCAACATTTTTCAAATATATCTCTGTCTTATCACAAAGCTGCAAAACAATCTTTTTTTCGTTTATATCAGCTGGTAATGGATGCATCTGGCCAGTTTTTAATAGCGATTTTCTCAAAAGTTTATCCAAAAGTTTACTACCACAACCTTATATGATCTATGGGAGTTACGAAAACTTGATTTCAACCAACACACGGACAGACGAACATGGCTAAATTGACTTCCCTATCTATAAGGATTCATAATATATATACTTTATGGGGTCCCAAATGATCATTGTAGAAATTACAAATGGAATGACAAACCTATTTATACCCTTGTCACCTGTGGTGAAGGGTATAAAAAAAGCCTCAATTTAATTTTGAAGTTTTTGTTTGTAAAAAGAATTACGTATGTCTTAAGAGCAGGCGAATTTACATACATGTATCCTTTGATTTGTTCTTTAGAAAGTCATCAGCTTATCTTTTTATACAAAATTCTAAGACTCACAACATCTGTGTGTGACAGAGTTTAATCAGTATCTTGTTCAAAATTGCTAGTATCAAGAACAAACGTTATGAAATTTTGCATATACTATATGTGTACATATACAAAAAATAAAAATAAATAAATAAATAATAATAATAAAATAAATTAAATTTATAGAACTATAGAGAAGACTTTAAAAAAATAACAGACAACGGGACATATAGTACCATACGGCAGCATGCAACTATTAAAACCAGAAAATAACACTTATCTTTATGGGACACGACACAAACTCTGTAAATAAAACTAATACTAAAAGGGGGAAAAATCCAAACCCCTTTGAAAACTAAATAAATTATGATTTATTTAATGACATTTAAGAACTTAATAAGAATTTTCTAATATTAAAAAATGTATTATTAAAGACAAAATAAAAAAGATTTTCTTGTAATTTGTAAATCACTGAGTGGGTTCTTTCATGTCAACTGCCAAAAATGTTTTATATACAAACAATCTATTCATATAAGATTTTAGAAACATCTTGAAAATTATATAAAACCAAAATTGTAGAACTTTTGTTTATCTTTATATTTATGGAACATTTTTAACAACTTCTCTTTGTAAAAAAATATTCTTTATTCTTTATTATAAAACTTTTTCAATAGGAATAACACTATTTTAAATGGTCATAATGGTATAGAGCAATTTTTGCTTAAGCGGTGATGTAAAACAAGCAGAATAACGAAATTTATAGAAAGAAACTCATACAACGGATCTTGGGAGATATTTTGGTGGTTGAAGCCCGTCACTAACACCAGCATCAACCAGTATCAAAGATGCCCTGTTGCGAGATAGCAGTACCCTTCATACGTAATTGATTATTCAAAATCTGTCTATAATCACCAAAATCAACCATACATTATTCCAAGAAATAGTCCAGCCAACTTTAATACCCAGATGTTGTACACACACTCAAACCATGTGATTTCTTTGGTTGGGGATTACATTAAACCAATAACAATTGAACATCCAAAGGACAACATTGAAAGTGTAATTACTAAAATAAAGCCAAAACTTATCTGAACAAGTGATGGACGATTATAGTATATTATGTCGTGTAGTTCCTATTAGGAATAATGAAAAATTGGCAGGATAGAAGGTGGTACATCCTGAGAATTCGTTGTGCTCACCTGAACTATTACATACATACGTAAATATGTACATATCGCTCGTTTACTGAAAGAACGTCATAACTCAACAAATCAAATTTTGGAGTTAATGATGTAGAATTGTTCACTATATCATGCTTTATATTGTGTAAAAATTTCATACAAATGGCGTGCAAACTCACCTCCTGATAGAAATTTATTTTTAATATTTTCACTGAGTTGTAAGTAAATTGAAAACTTTAAACCAATGGTGGTCATTTCATACCACAATTGTGCAGAGACAGCCTCACACATATTCTTAATAAGAAATGAAAGAGCATAAGAATTTCTTATGCTCTTTCATTTAGTCGTTGATGAGCAAGCGACGACTACACATGAGGCGGATCCTTTTTTATTTTTTCAGGAATACTTTCCCAGCAAACCAAAGTGTTTCATTTCAAATTGATAAAATTAACACATTTGAAATTTATTTGCTTTTTGCTAATTACCTATTCTACAGATCTGTCAAATTAAGTAATACACTCATTTATATAATTTAGTTCTTCCAAAATTTTATCAAAACTATGTTTAATAAATTTTTCATCAGAAATGATCAGTCATTTTTCTCCTTCTATTGAATCAAACCATGTGTTAATGCAATATAAACATTTTTTTAAAAGTTCGAATGTATGAAATTTTACCTTAAGAAATATAATGTAGCTTCATATTTCAAACGTTTGATTTTGTGTTTGCTGGGAAACTCACTCACCAATACAATCGCAGTTTTAGTTATGAGCACCTCTGCTTTAAACTTATTTTCTGCAAAACTAGTTTTATTGAGTTATGACGTTTATCATGTTATGTCACAAAAAATTGTTTTGTGTTTAAAATTTATTGCTTTAATTTTTGTTATAAAAATGGTTATTTTATTTTAAAATTAAATAAAGATAAATTATTTTAAATATTTTTCGAAAAGTTTAAGAAAAATATTAATTGTTTTGCTTATTTTTAAAAAATTTTTTGGCCAAAAGGAATTATAAAAATCCAAAAATTAATTATAAAAAAAAAAACAAAATAATGACTATTTTGTATGAAACAAAATAATTTCATCATCATCACCTAACAACAGTCAAATGACCTTCCCTTAATTATTATCCTTAAGGTTAATCGTTGTAGGGTGTCATACATCCAAGTTGCTAAGAATGTTTTTTTAAGCCCATCAAAGAAACAAAAACAAATGAGAAAATGTCAATTAACCTGCAAAACAATAAGTTTTTTCTGCGTATTATTTATTTTTATTTCTTTCATCGATAAGGGACGAATCTAAATGGAAATGTAAAACATATGTTTGTCTGTAGCTAGAGGCGGTTTATTGGTCGGGCACTTAAAAACTACAACAGCTATTCAAATGTTAAGCAACATAAACGCCAATGGGTACTTTACGATTATATGGACACGAATATATTTTTGATGCTTTTGTATGGGTGTATGCGTAGAAGAGTGGGTAAACGTAAAAGAAATTATATACACACGTACATATACATATATTTATTTATATTTTCAAACAAACGCAGTACGCAGAAAATGTATGTTGAAAACGTGAATGTGTGTGAGTACATTAGACCGTTACAGGGTCAATGAATCTTAGTTAAATCGTTGCAGTGTATTGCTAAAATGGATAAACTTTAATATTATTTATTAAATATTATGAAAATGTATAGAAATATTAAATTGTACATGTTTTTAATTTTATTTAATTTCCCCCGAATTTCTTATAAATACAAAACTGTAAAAAATTTTTCTAATTTTTAAATAAATGTCAATAATTTTATAAATTATTTTAATAAAGGACATTTTTGATAAAAAAAAACACTACTTTACAAGAATTAAGTTTCATTAGTTGCCCGAAAAATTTTAGCTGTTGCTGACTACAACATATGTTACACAAATTTCATAAACCCCTAGATTTGTTAAATTTTGAATAAAATCTAAAGTTGTACGTCAGTATGATGTGTAATTTATTTTACAAGAATTTAAAGGAATGTTTTTAATTATTAGAGACTTACCTGAGTTATTTGTCATTTCAAAAAAATTTAATAAAATCATTATATGAAGGATAAAAAACAATTCCACCCAGCATTTGTAATTGTCAAGCGTTTATGTTTGTAGATAAAAAGAGTCAGTTTTGCGCTTTATTAAAAAGACATACAATAAGTATTTAACATAAAAATGTTAAGACGGTTTAAGTTCACAAACACCTAAAGTTTTTAAAGGCGTTAAAAACGCGACACCAACCCACTGCACAATTCAATACAACAATTGTGTGACAAAGATCGTTATGAAACAAAAAAAAAAGTTTTAAGTATTTTATACTCCAAAAATGTTTATAAATTATTTATTAATAAAAATCTTATTCTTATATTAGTTTATGTATTTGGAGTAAATTTAAGAACGGTCACAATCCTCATTTATTTATTTGTAACAAAAGTACTCTGCTAATTTCTATCGTTTTAATTTCATTCTAAATACAGAACATGTATGTATAAAGTTTTTTAAGAATTTTTGTTGATTCTCAGTTTATAAAAATGTTTTAGAAATTACTTTTTATTGGGATATATGCAATAAATTATTCTATTTAATAATTGTTTAACCTCTTTTTCTATATTTCGAATAAATTAGAAGAAAGCATAACCTTAAATAAAAATATTTAAGTCATGAGGTTGGCCAAAAATGGTTAAAGTCAATGTTAGAGTTTGAACGTTTTTTTTAAATTTTATTTTTTAAAACATTCTGGTTAGATGATATCTAAAATATTTTCTGAAAATGTTTATAAATATTAAAGTTATAGTGGTTCAAAGTTAAGGTTTGTGTACAGCATACGAAATTTATGGGAAAATCCCAAATTTTATGTTCATTTATAATACTAAGAATTTAAGTATTCAAATGTAACGGCTACCAATATTTGTAACAGGGTTGTAAGTGATGCTTCTAGTTATAATTACAACACTGTTTTTGTTTAAAAATATTGATCATATGTCAGATACCGTTAGAAAAAAAATAGTAGTGAGGCATTGTGAAGATTTTTCAGCAGCCGTGAACTTTCGAAGAGAATTTAAAAGAAAGTAGAAATAACACTTTTCCTGTTTTTTTGGATCTTGTAGCTACAAGTATGTGTTTTAATATATTTAAAGTTCAGCTACCCGATATTGCCCGAAATTCTTCTTGTGATTGCTTTTAGTTCCAACCTCGTTGCGGATTTGTACTATTTTTCAACTGTGGCTGGAGATAAAGCAAAACAGAGCCTGCGATGCAAATACAAGGGGTAGAGGCCGACCGAATGTTTCTTATGAGGAGGGTTCAATGAGAACAAAAAGGAGGCGAGTGGAAGAACTTGTCGCTTCTACTTCATCTAAAGCTCTTAAAAAAGCCGCAGAAAGGGTAACAGGTTCAAATACTAATGAGAAAATTTCTGTTGAAAGTGTTTTAGCATTATACATTGATATTGATTTATCTTTGAGACAGTACAATACGATGAGAAAAGTAGTAAATTCTTTTCACGAAGACTGCTTTCCGTCATACGTTATATGATTGCAGATGCTAAAAAAAAGATTTTGCCTGATCACATTCAAGTAACAGAAACTTCTTTTAGACAAAACTGTAAGAAGCATTTTAGATGCTCATAATATTGATACCAAAAATAATATAGTTCTGGAATGCAAGTGGGGATTTGACGTCAGTAGTGGTCATAGTGTATACAAACAAAAATTTTAAAATGAGGAAGCTAGTGATGAATTTATAATTGTTACTTCTTTCGTTCCTTTACGCTTGTTAGATTGGGCAGATGATCAAGTAGTTTGGGAAAATGATAAACATTCATCTTGGAGGTTATGTAGATCACTTAAAATTATTTTTACAAAGGAGAAATCAAATGTAATACAATCAGTAAGTTATATGTAAGTGAGTTATATATATATATTTCGTAATTTAAGGCCAGTTTTTAAAATTTGAAATATATACTAGATAGGTGTGTTACCGTTTCAAGTTTTTAAGTTTTAGGATATATGAGAGCGGAAATGTCCTTGCAAATAAAGAGCTAAAAGTGTCGCACGTATTATTTGTTAAATATGTTAAATATGAACCATTCTTCGAACAATTCTAATAATTTTTGTAGCTTTTATACCATTTTTAACTTTAAGGATATATATATGGGAGGTGAGCGTGTCCTTGCACCGAATTGAAAAAAAATTGGTAGACACATTGACCTGACTATAAGTGTTTTGTGTACGGTATTTATTTAAGAAATTTTGTTTTTTTCCACTTTTCTTTAGCTTTTTGAAAAATGACATTTTTGAGTTTGGCGTGTCCTTGATCTGATTTGGATAAAATTTGACGGAATCATTAAAAATATCACACCCAATGCCTGTACAAAATTTCATGAAGATCGAACTTTTTTTCAACCTTTTATGACATTTTTTAATTTTAGGATATATGGGAAGGACACGAATCCTTGCTCCGAAATTTGTGAAATTTTAAATTTGATTATATTTAATTAACCTGAATATGTGTGCCAAATTTCATTTCTTAACAATAACTCCTTTTATTTATGGCCAGTCGTTATATGAAATCACGACACTGTGCGACGCCGTGGCAATTTCTATCGTTTTATTCGTACCCAGTGATTAAGGAGGCAGCGCTACGCCAACAAATAAAACAAAACAAAACAACGGGCACTTTGTTGTTGTTTAGGTGTTCGACAATAGTCTGGAAATACAAACAAATACAACTAGAAAAAAATTTAAACAAAATGCTTACAAAGACAAATCATGCAAAAAGAGTACTGTATATAAAGTACAGCACAAAATAATCAGCTGATTTTAGAAGTCCATTTTGTTAAATACATAAATACATTTTGTAGTTCTAAAATCGAAAACATATCAAATGCTTTTTGACATTGCTCTAGCTGTTAGTGTAATTACACCACAACCTCGTAAACGGCCAATCGACTGGGACCATCACTTGGTTTATTATGCTGGTATCATGTGTGAGCTCTTTGACACGCACTTGTATTTACTTATGAGCATGTTCTTAGAAGTAAATGTAAATGTGCTTGTGTGTGCTCAAAGCAAAGGATTCTATAAAAAAGGGCTAATTTCGCTTCAACACGTTTTTGTTTATGGCTCTTGTCAAATAAACTCACACAAATAAGTAAAATTGATATATTTGGCTTTGGAAAATTTCCTTTAGCCACTATTATAATAAAAAAATAAACATTTACGGTAATCGTAAGCTGTTGCTGTCTACTTTTTGTTTGTGAAAAATAAACTTGATTCCGCTTTAATTTAAAAATTGTCTGAAACTGAAAAATATTATCGAAGAGTTAATGAAAACGCTATTTGATATAAGATATTATTTTAACATACATATGTATATGCATCAATTCGATATTTTAATATGTTGCAATATAATATAGAATCATATGATATACTACTCCATCTTTTGTGGTGGGAAGTATCAAAGGGAATAATTTATTAAGTCAAAGTAATAAAAACGATTTGGAAACCATAAATACAAATTGATCTATTTGTATGAACATGTTTGTATAGTAGGGTTGACAGTTCTCTTTTGCCACACTATCGGAATAGCTGTGTGAATTTTGTACGTCAACAATATTAGCAAGTAAACGAGGTATATACGTCGGAGAATAGTGACCATATAATAACATGAAATACGTAAATTTGTGTTTGTTTTTAATAAAAATTTTCACATGAAAATCTGTTTAAATTTTATAAGAACAGGCAGTTGACTAAATTCCGTTGTTGTTGTTTCAATAAGTGTTAAGCGTTTTTAGTTGTATTGTTTTTTTTTACGAAATTTTTTAATAATTTCAATGATTTTATACTTTTTGCAAAGAAAAAAACTGAAATTCCTGCCGTTTTCACCTATAATTTTCATTGGCTACTAAAATTTAAATAAAATCTTGGCGTATGAGTTTTTAATAGTTTAAACTAAAATAACTCATATGCAACATATATGTAAAAAATTAAAATTGAAAGTTTTAATTTGAAAAATATTTGATTTTATTTGTTTTATTGTTTGTTATTAAAAAACAAACTATTGGCAAAAAATTCCACGGTTGTTAGATGTTTTTTAACCCTGTTTTTATTAATGACATAGCGTTGCCGCTTCTATTTTGCCACACTAGCGAAATAGCTCCTGAAAATTATTAATTAGAGATTTCAATTAAGATTTTATGATTTACATATTTGTAAATTAATCTGTTAAAAAAATTTCTTTAATTTTTACAACGAAGAAAACTATAAAATTGATTTTTAAAAACTCATTAATACTGAAGTTATAGAAACAACAGGCAGAAACAGAGTCGTTTTAACTCGATGCTGATTTTAAAAAAATAATATAATAGTTAAATAATAGTTAAAAAAATTTAAAATTTAAATTTTTAGTTTACAAAAAAAACTAACAAAAATAGGGACAATCACTAAAAAATGTTGACGTTTGGCAACCCTATATGTATTAAGTTTACTTAAAAGTAAGGTGAATACAAATGTTTAGAGTCGTAAGAGTAACACAAAATATATACTTACTTATTTACAAATTCTGTCAGCCAAAGAATGATAACGGTTTCTTTATATCTTTCAAAGGTGAAATGATAACATTTTGAGGAGAACTTTACAGCGAAATTAAAATTAAGAAAACGCCATATACAGGGTGGCGCAAAACTACCGTTAGGGTTTTAATGTTTAATAACTTTTTTATTTAATGGTTAATTATAAGTGGTGGCCGAAAATGGCTACCACTTGCGGGATATAATTTTATTATTAAAATTTTCATAGTTTATAACAAAAAAAAAAAAAATAATAATAATAATTAACCATTAAATAAAAAAGTTATTAAACATTCAAACCCTAACAGAAGTTTTGCACCACCCTGTACAATGAAATAGCAGGAATATTTAAGAGACAGCGCAAGTAATTGAAATTTCTAATTCTTTACGGATTTCTGCAAAGGATTTGAAATTATCTAATCTGGAAAATGTCTACCAATTCTAAAGTTTTAATTTAAAGCATAATACTGCAAATAAACACAAATTTCTTTTATCTATAACTGTTGAGCATTAAAGTGTTTAGATTTTTTACATAATTTTACCCTTCACCAGAGGTGACAAGGGTATATATAGACTTGTCATTTCGTTTGTATATATCCCATAAAGTATATATACTCTGAATCCTTATAAATAGGGAAGTCGATTAAGCTATATCCGTCCGTCCGCGTGTCCATGTGTTGGTTGAAATCAAGTTTGCGTAGCTGCCATAGGCCACACACGGTTGTTTGTAGTATCAAATTTTTAGATATATTTTCGAGAAAATTGATATTGAAAACTGGCAAGATGCATCCATAACCGGCTGAGATTTAAGCTAAAAAAGACGACTGGCTTTTTTATACCCTTCACCACAGGTGACAAGGGTTTATATAAGTTTGTCATTCCGTTTGTAATTTCTATAACACTCATTTTCGAACCTATAAGTTATATATATTCTGGGTCCTTATATATAGAGAAGTAGATTTAGCCATGTCCGTCTGTCCGTCTGTTGAAATTTGAAAAGTTTTCTCAGCCCCCTGATGATGTACGGACACGTTATTGCTATCAAACAATTAGAATTTTTCCTGAGATGTTTGATATTGAAAACCAGTAAAATCGCTTGATAACTTAACGATATATAAGCCAAAAAAGACGACTACCAATTTTTTTTTACTCAAAAATTATTATATTTGTGTGTTTTGAAAAAAAATGTACTAATATACACACACAAATACATACATAAATGCACGTAGTGAAGGGCATATAAGATTCGGCATAGCCGAGTATAGCGCTCTTACTTGTTTTTCTATTATTTTTTTACACAAAAGTATAATTATTTTGCAGCGATATACTAACGATATATTTAAAAAAAAATTGAATAATTTGCCCAAATGGGCCCGATAAGGTGAAGGGTATATAAGATTTGGCTCAGCCAAATTATTGCTTTTTCTTGT
>NDXZ01004141.1:1059-12454 GCA_003055125.1 Paykullia maculata | reverse complement strand
CTTAGTTAATATAACCTCGATTATTTTTTTGTGTGTATATAAGATTTGGCACAGCCGAATATGGGGCTCTTACTTGTTTTTATTATTTTTTTTAATATTTAAATTATTTTCCTACAATTAAAATATATATAATTTTGTTGCTATTTTTTAACTCTCATTTTTTCAAAAGAATTGTTGTTTAATAGAAAAAAATTGAGTATTTTATATTAAAACGAAAATCGATTTTCTAAATTTTTGCGAGAAAATTTTTGGTTTTTAAATTTTTTTTTGGAATTTTGTTTTTTGTGTTCTTTAAAATTTCTTTTTAAATATTTTAGAGAACAAATTGTGTTAATTATTTTAAAATTACAACGCAAAAGTTACTGCTGGAAATTTAATCCGTAACTGCCAGACTTAGCTAACTACTAACTGGTTAAATGGGGCAGTTTGTTTGTAAAAAAATATTGCATTTTTTATAGAAATTTTTTATCCACACAATTTTGTATTCAATTCTAAGAGTATTAAAACAAATTCTGCATTAAAAAAATATTTATCAAAACAAAATAGTACAAGCATTTATAAATTAAATTTTGTATTTTTCAGTTTATCTTGGCGTGTAAATAGCAAAAGGCTTTTATAAACTTTTTTTTTTCCACTCCCACAGCTCCCATCCACCGCCCTTCCATCACTTTTGTTTCTACCAAAGCGAGTTTAATTAACTTTATAATGAAATTTTAATATTTTGAATTATTATTTTTGCATTTTTTGGTTGTCTTTGCCTCTACTGCACTTAGTTGCTTTGTCTTTAGATTGTTCGTTTAGTTACAATTGTTGTTGCTGCTGTCCTGAATTAATATCATTTCAAAAATTGAATTTTCAAAGTCACCAGTACTTCGGTTCTCGTATTATATCAAGTACTATAATCATTATTTTATTGTGACCCCAACGCTTGAGTTTAACTAACAACATTAATTTTGTCAAGTGAGACAGACCTTCCTTCCCTTTGTCATTTCTCAGCCTGACTGTTTGGCTGACTACTACTGCCTACTTTCTGCCTCGTTCCAATTTTACTTTAAAATACTTTGTCGTACAGTTCTTTTTCTAATTTTATTGCTTCCGACAAAAGCTGACACGCGTTTATACTGAGTAAGTAAATGAGTGTATAAGAGTAGGTGTTGAGTGTTGTTGGTAGCGCACTTTTAACTGAGTAAAAGTGCCAGATCGAGGATATGCTGTCATAATCTTTGGTAAAAAAAAAAAAAATTTAAGAAAATTTATTCGTGTAGCACTTCTGCCATTGCATTGTCATTAGCAAGTCAAATACGATTTGGGGATTAAAGCACGTTAAATTTTGTTTTTTATACAGTGGAGTTAAAGTATGAATAATTCAGAAAAAAAACAAAAAAAAACCGTATAATTTCTAAAACATAATTAAAATTTTAATTATTTAAATAAATGTTTCGATGGAAAACTATTTTTCTTAGCATTATTGTTACAAAATTTTCTTTTATTTAGCCCCACTGACAACGGCAATAATTCAATAACGATGGGCATCAGTTTCGTTTAACATCACTTCAAAACTAATTGCAAAATGCCTTTTTATATGTACCTGATGGTAATTTTTTTATTGCTGTTGCGAATTTAAACAATTGAAGATAAAAGCACTTGAATATATAAATTTCTTTTGCATTTTTTTCCTTGTTTTCGACCATTTTAATATTAATTTTTTTTATGTCAATCATAGAACAGTTGAAAGTCATGCTGATGCATGCCGTTTTTTAACCATGAAATCTTTTGTTACATTTAAAGGGCCAAACAGCTTCTTTCAATTACAATTTATTTGTACTTGATATTGATTTGGATTTTATAGAAATTGAATGGAAACGAAAGTGTTGAAAATAAATTGCTGTTTAAGTTTCACTAAAAATTATTATAAAAAATTCATTTATTTCTAAAACATTTAATATAAATTTCGTTAGTTTTTTTATTCAATTGAAGGAATTTTTTTTTTTGTTAATTTTTATATTCTCCATTAATTGATTACCAAGTAGAAAATGTTTAAGTGGTTTAACATTTTATATAAAAGTTATTTTTTTTTTCCTAAAATAGTAGTTTTAATTTTAGCTGGTGTTTTTTTTATTATTAAAAGAAAAACGGAAGAAATAAATTTTTTATTTAACAGAAAATTGATATAAAATTTTGTGCTTATTCGCGAATGAACACAATTCGTTAAATTTCTTATTAATTAAAATTTTGTGTAAAGCCTTGTTACAAAAAACAGGAAAGACTGCTATATTTGGCTGGCCCAAATCTTACACGCACAGAAAAAACATGGTTGAACATGATCACAACATCCATTTTATTTTCTCTCCGAAAAATTTGGTTACCGCAAACAAATTATAGTAAACGATAATCATGTATTTGTTTATATTATATTATTAAATGGTTACCGTTATCAAAAACTTTGATATGATTATCCACAAAAAAAATACTTTTAAAAAACTTATGTAACAAACAAATCATGATTTGTTCGCAAAAATAACATTATATTTAAAGTTTTAAATAATCATAAAATGGTGTGTGCAACAACGGTATAGTTGCAAGGCAATCAAAGTATTATAAAATTTGATAATTGTTTGTTTTCGGTTGTTCTTCTTCCTCTAAGTGCTTTCAATTTAGTGCAGAACTTGTATATAAAATGTCAAGAGTTTAAAAAAACTTTAAACAAGTAAGAGCGCTTTATTTACCTGGGCCAAATCTTATATACCCTTCACCATGTGTGGCCAAATGGTATATTTTTTTTCAATTATATTTGTAGTTTATTTCAAAGCTGCAAAACAATAATTTTTTTTTTACACAAAAATTTTTGTGGGAAAAAACGAGACAGTCGTCTTTTTTTGCTTATATCTCAGCCGGTTGTTAATGGATTGGTTTCAATACCGATTTTTTCGAAAGTATTTCCAAAAGTTTGATACCACATACAACCCTGGGTGACCTATGGGAGCTACGAAAACTTGATTTCAACATACACACGGACAGACGAATAGACGGACAGACGGACATGGCTAAATCGACTTCCTTATCTATAGGGATCCAGAATATATATACTTTATAGGGTCGCAAATGAATATTGTAGATATTTCAAACGGAATGAAAAACCTATAATGTGACCCGGCATATGAAAAGGTGGCTTATGACTCAAAAAAGAAATTGCGAGAAACAGCTGTTAAAGATAAACAATTCTGTTTTTCTTTCATTTGTGCTCTTCTTTCTCTACATTTTTAGTACACTTCTAAGCAAGTTAGGAATTTCTAGTTTTTACCACGTGAAAGAGCGTCTCAAAAACTATCGAAACCAAAAAAAAGTGGAAAAAATTTTTTTTGAGTCATAAGCCACCTTTTCATAGGCCGGGTCACAAATACCCTTGTCACCTGTTGTGAAGGGTATAACAATAAAAGTAAGAATTTGAAAATATAAAAACAAAAAAAAAGTGAAGTAAAATATTACAATTAAAGAGGGAAGTAAAATTCATGTAATAAGTGACAAAAAATGCAAATGAGTCAATTATAATTGTTTGTTCAAAACATATTTTAAAGAATGTGTATACATACATACATACATATATGTATGCATAAATAACAGTATACATACATATATTCATATTATGATTAGGTGGAAATATATTACGATCATATGGGACTTTACTATGGTTGTGTGGGATGATATTATGATCAGGTGGAGTCATATTATGGTAACAAGGAAATATATTATAATCATATAGGACTATAGTATGGTTGTGTGGAATCATATTATGGTTATACGAAATCAATTTATAGTTGTGTGGGATTATATGAAACATTATATGGTTGTGTCGGATCATATCACGATTATAGGAAACTTAATTATGATCATATAGAATTATATATGTAATGATTATATGGAACTTTTTTATTGATCATGGAAAATAACATTATAATAATATGTATATGGTAATGGTATGGTTAAATAAGAGCATTTTAATAAAACTTGTTATGATTAAAATCGATCATTATATTGTTTAGCTACAATCATATAATCCAATCATAGTATGATGCCCTTCGATTATGATCACCACAACCATGTTTTTTTCTTTGCGGCGTGTATATGCCCTTCACTACCTGTAGGTATGTAATAGGAAGTGTATTTAGATATGTATGTATGTATGTGTCTATGTATATATATATATATATGTATGTATGTATTTACATGTGTTAAATACCTTTAAAGTCTTGATTTTTTTGTTATATAAATGTTTGCCCATAAAGTATGTATGTAGTATGTACATAGGTTTTTCGCCCATATCTTAGCGGATTCTGGGCCAATTAGTCCGATTTTTGTATGCTTATATCTCGTTAATAGACTGTTTTTAGTGATTTTCAATAGGATATTTCCTATCGTTTGCCAACATGTGGGGAAGGGTATAAAAATTTTGTGAAAATTTTTCTTTTAGAAAAAATTAAAAATGTTTTCTGTAAATATAAAATTCTTGATTAGTCATTAATTATAATATATTTTTCTTCATTTCTCATTGTTTCGTCTATGTTTTACTTTAATGAAGTTCTCAATTCTTTAATTTCAACGAAATTTTTTTTCTATTTTTCTTCAATTTAACTCATAAGAAATTTAAGTCAAATTATAAAGCTTTATACAACGTATTTAGTCATACACACGTAACAAACACATCGTTACGCAAAAATTAAAAAAAAAACAGAAAAACTTTCTTTAGGAAACTGCAGCACATTCACTGTTTCCACTCACAACGTTCTTTCAATGTCAGCGAGCATTTATTATTACTGCTGTTGTTGTTGTTCTTGCAGTTTCTAATTGTCTATTTGCGAAAGAAAAACAAAGAAGAGATTCATCTTTATTTGCGCTGTTAAGAGTAGAGAAATAATGATTACAATGGTTTACAATAATGATGCTTAGCATGATTATCATCATCTCGTCATCTCCTACTCATTTTAATGTAATTTTAATGTTTGGTATCCTTTTTTTGTATATTGCAGTGAAAGCAATGCACAATCATATTTATTTATTTGCCGTTAATTAAAGCAATCGACAATAATAAAAAAAATGTTATATAAATATATAAAAAAGCTAAGGAGAGTCAGGGTTTGGCGAAAAAGGCATTCTAATAAAACCAGTTACTTAGCCCGTTAGTTAATGATGCTGCCACGATTATGTAAAATTTTCATGAGTAGGTGGAGTTATTCATTAAATTCTTGTCAATTATTTTACTAATATAGGCTTATAAGCACATAAGCTTATTAAATATTTCATAATTTTTATTTTTTAGAAAAAACTATTTAAAACTTAATTTAAAAGAATAAGAAAATATTCATATTTATAAAAATGCATACAAATATGTGCAAATAAAGATACACTAAATACACTGATTTCGTGTAAATTAAAATCAGGTATTCTAAATTCGTTGTAGTTTTATAAGAAACTTTGTAAACTATTGGTTTTCACTCAGTATTCGTTTATTAGTTTTTGAAATACTTCATTTTGCTAATGTTTGGTAAATATTGTTAAAATTACCCTCAAGTTCTATTTGAAAGGCATTTTAAAACTTTAATTCAATTGCCATTGTTGTGCTTCTTAGGCTTGTTCTTTTAATTTTGTATTATTTAATCGTTTAGAAAGAGATTAAAGGGAAGAAGAGCTGCTTAAACTTTGATTTTAAACTTATAAAATACTTATAATAGAAAACTTACGTTTTTCAGAACTAGATATTTTATAAACAATTTTTTTGCTAATTTTTTTTATTTCTGTCAAACTTTATGTACTTATAAAAAGCTGTTAAACATTTTGCAAAAAATTTTCTTAAAGCAAACAATCTCTATAAAATCATATTGTGACCTTTCTCCACCTCTGGGGCAACACTGCCGAAAAAATCAAAAAGTGGTTAACAATTGCCCTTTCTTATTTATTTATAAAATGCCTTTAAAGGATCTTTTTTTTGTAGCTAAAACTTTTCAATTAATTTAAAGTAAATAAAAAAAATTTGCGCCAATTTTGTTTAATTTAACACTGCGTATTCTTAATATCATTTCCCCTTATTTTAAAACACTCATACATACGCCTTTCAATTTGAAAATTTATCGACCATTATCAATAAGTTTAAGAAGCATTTTCAATTTGACTTTTCTAAAACTATTTGCAGTTAAAAACTTCTCTTCAAGGTTTCTTTGTGTGCATCTAATCGTTTTCTATAGCTGCCGCATCTCTTTTTGCATACACAACACACACACACACAAACACAACTAATAAATAAAATAGAAAACTCTAAAATAAAAATTTCATTATTTTTAATATTTTCGACAAAATTTTCAATTTCCTTTATACCACAAAATGCAAAAATTGTATTAAAATAAATGAGTGAAAAAACGGAAAAACACATACACATTAACCACAAAGTGTATTTTAAATATATATAAAAAAAACATACAAGTACAAACATACATACTAAGGGTCTAAAAGACAAATCGAACAATTTATATTACATAAACTTACATACATATACACACATACTTGCACATAAATATGTATGGATATGCATATATGCATGTGTAGTGTGTAGCCTTATTTTATGCTCCATTCTTTTCTCCCTTTTTCTTTTGCCATATGAGACATTTTTCTTTTTTTTTTACATTTAAAGAAAAAGACGATTTGTTTGGCTAAAGAACAAGAAATATTAAATATTAAACAGAGAGGGAGAGAGGGAGAGAGAGTGGAAAGTATTTATAATGACCTTGGAATGCCAATTATAACCAAAAATGTGCACTGACACGTTAATAATAAAATGCATATTTGACGATGCAGCGGCAGCAGCAACAGTAACAACAACTAACACTGCCATCAACAACGGTACTACTTCTACTAAAATAGTAGTATGTAGATAGTAACGACAACAACTATATTAATACTAGTAAAATAAACAACAACAACAAATTTGTTATAGAGAAAAAGGACAATTTGTATAAAAATAACAGTTTTTAATAAAAATTTTGTTGTTGGTTTAACAAAACTGAACATTTTTTACAAAATATAAATAAAACACAAGAAAAAAAAATAACAGATAATATTATACCATACATCAAAACATATACATATGTAAAACACTTATCCTAAGTTTTCATATGTACTTACATATGCATACTTTCTGTGGTATTTTAAGGCCTTAGAAAATTTCCGAAATTTAGTAAGGAGTTCTTAATTTACATAACACAGATTATAATAAAATTTATTTTGATTTCAATATTTTTGCCAGTCTTTTAAAGTATTTAGATAATTTTCGTTAGGTCTAATTTAGATGCTGTCTTTAAAGTATTCGGTAGCGGTATTTCTGATTTTTCGAGATTTTCGTCTTTACATACATACATATACATATGTATAAAAAATGTGATAACGTTTTAATGTCTTTGGCAAAGTTGTAGGTTAATATCTAATGAACAACCCTTTGAACATTTTTTTGCCAGAAAAAATTTTTTTTGTATATTTTTTAAGAAAATGCAAAAAAAAATTTAATTTTTTTGACTCTTTTTTAGCATAGCTCGCAGGAATCTCTCTTTTTTCCCATACTATCTTCTACAAAAATGTAGCTAGAGTCAAGTGAACAACTTTTGTGAACATACCTATACGATTTGAATATGTGCAGATGACTTATTTAGCAAAAATCACTTTTTTTTGTTGCAAAAAACACAGTTTTTTAAGGAAAATTTTTATTTTTTTAGATATAGACAAAAAGGGTCTCAAATATATTTTAAATATATCAAACAAAAAGCAATAGAAAAAAAGGTGTTTTATTATATTATTTCCACAAAAAAATTTTTTTGAGCGTCAAAAAATTGTGAAAAACTACCATTTTTAAGGTACAAAGTGGTGTTTATGAGCTATTTAGGGTGCCTATGTTCACAAAAATTGTTTTTTTTTACTCTGGCTACAAGTTTGTCAAAGATAGCAATATAAAAATTTCGGCAGTTTGCGAGTTATGGCAAAAAATCAAAAATTGGTTTTCGCCAAAAAATACGTAATTTTTGCTAAATAAGTCGTCCGAACAGGTTATAATTAAAAACTTAACTTTTTCGAAAATATAATTAAGCAAAGAAATAAACAAAGTAAAACCCACAAACAAATTTTAATAACAAATATTTGTCTAAAATTAAACTTTGCGTTAAAAATTTTTTCAAAAATATCAGTTTTTTGCATTCCACAGACAACTTCACTTTTTAATTCTCAGCGTTGCCATCGTGTTATTTCGGTATGCTTCATATGTATATGCATACTGTTGGTCTCATGTAGAAAGTCCCTAACTAAAATAAATTGAAATTTACAGGAGAAGGTAAAAACATAATAGAAACTGTAATTATCAAAATGCAACTTTATTTATTATTATTGCTGATACTATTGCATTAATTATTCGTGACAAGGTGTATTCTGGAAATAAACAATTTAAAAAAAAAATTCTTAAAATACAGTTTTTTTTAAAATTTCAAAAATTTATAAGATCTTTTAAAAATACAAAATTAAGAATATATTTTTAACCAATGCAAGATAAATAAAAATATTGTTTGTTTACAAAAATAATTTTTGAGTAAATTATAAAACATTTTTCGTTTATTGAAAATATTCATTTTCTAAGGTAACAAAAAGATAAATTATTTAAAGTGAAAATTTAACATAAAAATACTTATCGAAATATTTTTTTAAATAGATATTTTTTAAAAAATTAAAGAATTATTTGAAGATTTTTTATATATTTTTACATATTTTGAAAACTTTTTATAAATAAGAACATTTTTAAATAAAAATACTGTTAAACATTTTTTAAAAATATAAAATTTTGCCAAATGTGAAAAATAAAATTTCATATTTAAACGTTTTTCCGACAAAAATCCTAATTACAATGTTTAAGTTTTTTACCAGATATTAAAAGCCCTAAAATTTATTTAAAAATTTTCTTTTCTTAAAAATTCGTTAAAAAACTTAAACTTTAAACTTTTATTTTGGAAAATGTCTATATGTTTTCTACTCTAAATAGACTTACATATGTACATACATACATCCATATGTTCACAGACATACTTATAATATGAAGCAAAAAAAAAAATGGAATACAACGTACATTTTAATTTCCTGCTTATTAGAGAGGAAAAATACAAAAAAAATTTTTTTTTGAGGAGCTCCAAAATATTTGACAAACACTCATGCATGCACGTACATGAACACATTTTCCAATAATTATACAAAAACAACAATATATAAACTACTTGAGCACAATGGGGTGTTTCCTAGACAGAAATTGAAACGCACCATAGATGGTAAAGGTATTATGAGTTTGAGCTTATGTAAACACAACCCATTGTGCCGCAAATACAGATTCGACCATCACGTACAGAAACATGGTGATCTGGTAAATTGTCTGGTAGAATACTTTTTTAAACAAAAATGTATGAAAAAACTAACAGTTTAAATGAGTAGAGGGTATGTAAAAAAATATTTTAAACAGGGTTACCAGGGTCAAGAGATAATTTACAGAACTAATATCGAATAAATTTAACATTCGAAGTTGTATTCCTTTACAAAATCCTTAATTAAAAAATATCATGTAAAACAAGTTACGTTTTATTGTTAAAATTTTTAAAAAATTTACTAATTTTAAAAGATTTTTTTATTAGCACGTACCTTCCCCATTATTACATAATTTTAATAAATTATTTCTGAATAGAAACTTAAATATAAATGTTCTAAACTTTACGATAAATTTACTACCAAATAAATCTTAATTTTTTTTTAAATTCTCTATTTTCATGAGTTTTTTATTTAATTTTTTTAATTAGGAGAGTTTTAAGAAATTTATTTTTAGTGTTTGCTCTATGGTTTATTAAAAGAATGACCTATAAATTCTTTATTTAATTATAAAAAAAAATTGTTTAACTTCTTTATTGATGAAAAATTATTTTAAAGACATTTTATTTTCAAAAAAACTGGAACAAATTTTCCATTTATAAATATTTTTTAAAATTTTTTAGATTGATTTTCTACTTACATTAATATTTCTTTATATCGTCACCAGAAATCCAAAAGGCCGTAACAACCAAAAAATCCAAAATACACTTTTTAATTGATTATGATGTAATCAACCAAAATACATCTTTCCTTAAAATTTTACTCATATATGTTCAAAAATACCGATTACTAAAGCTTAGAAGGTTGTTTGCTTCTCCTGTAAAAAGTAAAAAGTGTACTTACGGTCTTTTGGATTTTAGGTGATAAATTTTACTATGAATTTTCTATTTATAGACAAATTTAATTAATTAATTTTTTGGTATAAAATGTTTATCAAATTTTTTATTTACAAAAAATTTATTTTTAAAGATAAAACTTAAAAAATTCCCTTTTTTATAGCAAGTTTCGGCAACACTGACTGCATTCATATGCTAGAGTGCCTATAAAAATTTGTTTGCGAAGGGAATTGTTGTTGTGTGAAAGCCTTAATTTTATTTTTAACAAGCTTGACAATTTTTGCCAAATATTGCTAGGAACCTGCAAATACACACGCACACACATAACTGAACTTACCCTTTAGCAAATAAGCTTGAAAACATTAACACATATCCCTACAGTTATGGATATAAAGATCCGTAAAAATGTCTAAATGTTTTAAGGGCTTTCAAACAAATAGTTCAATTAATTACATATTAACGTATTTTAATTTAGTTAAGTTGTTAATACTGTTTACAACTCGACTCCCTTATTACAAAATGCAAATAGTTCCAGCAGTTGTCAGCCTAAGAAATGACGATTTGACGGTTGATTAAACAGCTGATGCTTATGTGACGAAAAAAACCAATTAATCTTAGTTAAACGCTTTTAACTGTTTGTAAATAAAATATCTGCTAGATATAAGTTGAAATTTGTTTATGTGTTTGTCAACCGCACTGACACATGGATAACAACATATGTACCAAATAGCAAAACTTCAACTGAAGTAGAATTGAGCTGTAAACCGTAGTAGGGGCATAAGTTTACAAAAATTATTGAGATAAGGGCCTTTAATTCTGAAATTCACATTCCCCAAAAACTGGATTTACGAAATAAAATTCCAGAAAACATAAAAACTGCAGGAATGTTGCTTGTGTTTAAATCACTCTCAATACGTTTAAGGTATTTATTGTTTGGTGTTGTTGTCTGTAAGAGTTTTACCAAATAAATGTAAAAGAGCATTCCGAATCGCCTCGTTATTTTTAAGCTTTAAGGCCTTTTTATTCTTTCTTTTTATAAAATGTATACATATATGTATATGTATGTACATATGTTTGTATGCACGTATATTTTTTACTTTTGTTAGTGGGATTTAATGGTAAAAGTTTGA
>NDXZ01004139.1:13649-36213 GCA_003055125.1 Paykullia maculata | reverse complement strand
CCCCGACGTTGTACAGACACGTTATTGGTACCAAACGATTCCGAGATTCTTGTTATTGAAAATCACCAAAATCCGACAATTAACGAGATACAAGGAAAAAAAATTATTTTTTTACACAAAACTTATTATATTTGTGTGAAAGACATGCCTTTTCGGGAAAATTACTAATTAGCCTGGAATTAGCAATGATATGAGCAAAAAACCTATATGGATATCATAAAAAAAATCAAGGTTTCTAAGACTTTAAATACCTTTCAGATATGTAAATACATACGTACATATAAGTATACAAATACACCCATACATACCTACATAAATACACGTAGTGAATATAAGATTTGGCACAGCCAAATACAGCGCTATTATGTACTTGTTTATTTTATGAAGAACGAAGTGTCATTAATCAGTCAAAAAGAATAAAAATATGTAAATCTTTTTAAAAGACTCTACCAAACAGCCAAATGGAAGTTAAACTTTCCTTTCATGTAACTGATGTTGAAAACGATACAATTATAAGGGAAATTCTGTAGCAATATCAATACTTAGAGGTTAAAATTACCACGCTTTTCTACAAGCAAGATGAAAACCATAAGCTTTAGCAAGCATGCCCACCTCTGCCCTATATTTTTTTAACACACATCAACTCTTTAAGTACTTTTTAAACTTGTGATAGCAGTAGCAATAGAATAATATAGCATATATAATTTAAAAGTGTTGCTACACTTCCTTTAACCAGCATAAAGGATCCTTGTAGGTTATAGGTTTTCTTTGAATATTTTTTCAACTCTTTTATGGTTGATATTTGTTTTTCTAAATTTGTTTTTTTTATTTGTAGTATTTTGCACATTAATTTTTTGTGTTTGTTGCCTTTGGTTTGGTTGTCTAATACTTATTATGCCTTCTTGTTGTTTTACACATTTTATGGATGTTGTTGCCACAATAACACAACAACAAAAATCAACAACTTGATGTGGGTGTGTGTGTGTAAAGGTTTGTTTAATTTTAAATGTAACTACATTTATAAATTAAAAAGGCTTGTATATATGTATATGTGTGTTTGTGTGTACTAAAGCTTGTGCTAAAAGTGGTTTAAGTGGCTTTTTAATAAATTTACGACTTTCATATTAAAATTTCATTAACATTTTTTTTAATAAAACTAAATATTCTTTCGACATTTTATGCTTTTGTTGCTGTAACGACTATATTTTACAACCTCTTCAACTGTTTCATGATAACAAAATATTTGTATTATTTAGAGTTTTATGAGAAGGATTTTAAAATGGTTTCAAGAGAAAATTAAATTAAGAATATTAAAAACAAAAAGTATTAATCTTACCTTTGTTCGAATGTCTTTCCAGATTTGGATCTTTAATACCTGAAATAAGAAATTAAAAAAGAAAACTCTATATTAAAGATATGAAAAATGAAATAATAATTTACAAATATTTATTTTCAGAATCCTTATTAATTAGAATCATAATAATATTGTCATAAAAGCTAAGATTAACTATTAATAATTAAAAAAGAAAGTTGTAGGTTTTACCCAGAAACTCAACATAAATTGGATTTATCAAAGATATTATTAACATCATGACCACATGTGTTGTCAGTCGAGGTTTTTTTTTTCAATTTATCTCTGACAAACTTTAAGGCTTCTGCACTATTTTTTTTCCTTAAACATCTACATTTGTCCAGTTGCCTACAATTTATTTCGATGAGTGTCTACAAATGTGCTGTAATAATTTATATGATGCTAAAGCTATTTTCATATGTCATACATTAATCCA
This sequence comes from Paykullia maculata, assembly GCA_003055125.1. Taxonomy (NCBI): domain Eukaryota; kingdom Metazoa; phylum Arthropoda; class Insecta; order Diptera; family Rhinophoridae; genus Paykullia; species Paykullia maculata. The sequence continues at coordinate 34,426 of NDXZ01004139.1, read as the reverse complement.
AATTAATTTCTTGTAATTAAAATTACCTTGAAGCATAACTAGAGGAACATTAACAGACCAATACAGAGAAAATGTGTTTGTTAGTTGTTGGGTTAAAGAATTCACAGGATATTGAGAAATACACAGACAACTGCACATTAAATGGTATTTATTGGATTTAGAAAACTTTATACCCTAATAATTACCCATTTCTAATGGTTGGTGCTAAATTGTAAGAAATATTTAGTGTCAAATAAATATAAACGCAAAGTATGCAGGAGAACGTATAAGAAGACGAAGAAGAGAAACGGGATATTGTGTTGTTGTTGTTACAAAGAAACTTTTGTGCTAAATAATAAATATTTCACGCAACATTAAGAACAAATATTAAAACACAAGTAAAAGAACAGTTTAAAGGAGACAATTAAATATCTGCAAAATAATTACTTAGATAAAAATGGATTTAAATACGCTAAAGTTTATTTTATTGGAAGATATATTTAATTATTTTTTGTTAAAATAAAGTCTCTAAAGTTATGCCGTAGAACCTTTTTTTAAATTGAAGTTTAGTTTAATTATTAAGCTTATTTGTATTTTTTATAACATTGTACATACAAATTAACAATTTTTATTTGTCTAGATTATTTTATCTAAAAAAATTTTAAAAAATTGTATGACATAGTTTGGCACTTTTTGATTTTGATTTGTTTTATATTTACTTTCATTATACAATTGAGTTCCGTATTAACTTAATTGCATGTCTTTATAAGCCTCGTTTATTATACATATACTTATATTTTTTATATCTAAGTTTACTTCAAAAATGAAAAAAAACCCAAGTCGTCTTCCTATATTATTACTTTCCTAATAAATAGTCCCTAATATTACAATTCTAAGACAAAAAATAAAACACAAAAAAACAATAAATAATTTTTTTCTCAACCTGGATTACTATCCCTAACTCCATTTTTCTCGATTTATAAATGCAAAAAAAGATTACAAATATTTTAAAGTCCCTTTACTCTCCCTTTTATATGGTTTCATATCTAATTCTGGATCAACAGTTCTTAAAGTCAAATTTTTTGATACGTAAAGTAAAAATATGTCAAAAAGTACCATAAAAGCGTATTAAGTAAATTTTCGTCCCATTAAATAATTTTCTAGTTCAATTAAGATCAATTGGTCCTAATTTTGCGTTTCTATACTTATAAACTTAAAATATGTAAAAAAAGTACCCTTAAAGATAAAAAGTACTTATTCGCCCCTATATGATTTTTTATCTTATTTAGGAGCCTAATTTTGACTTATAAACTAAAAAAATATGAATAAAAAAGAACCCTTAAAGCTAAAAAAAATGTTTTATAATGTTTTACGATTATTTATGTCTAAAGGAATGTTTAAAATTTTTACGTGGTCGGTAAATTAATAAAAAATCTATCAACCAGATATACATACATACATATGTACATAGATATACATGTAATATAAAGCAAAACAATTTTTGATTTAAGAAAAAAATATAATAATATACATAAGTATGTTCATATGTAAGTATGGTCTAGTGCCAATCATTTTTGTCTGATTGATTTCATATTTCAGAAGATTTTGTCTTGCAATAATTTACTTATAAATATGTACTTATGTTTCCCAGTATTATTTTACAAATATTAAATTTTCCTAAGTAAACATACTATTATTGTTTATTTTAAATTTATTTAAAAACATATAACATACTTACATATGTATGTATGTACTTATGTATTATACAAAGATTTTAAAAGTTATAATAATATTAAAACACTAACTCTTTGCTTTACTATTCTATTACCTGTTATTCATAATATAAAACCTGGTGCCTAATTCTGTCATTCGATAGCGATCGAGTTTTACTCGAACGTGCGAGTTTTCTTTGCTTTAGGAGTTCCAATTGGATTCCAATTGGAATTGTTAAATTTCGATCACGATCGAATGCCAGAATTAGCCCCCTGAAAAGTTCAAACATGAAAACGACACGACGAAACATGCTCCGCTCTTGAAAATACTTTTACAACAAAAATAAAACAATGTTACATTTTGTTATACAACTATGTAATAAATATAACACATTTTAATATAAGAAATCACACTCAAGTAAAAAACTTTAAATTCTACCAACAATAACATAAAAAGCTTCTTTTTAAAACAACAACAAATATGAGCAGCAAACAAGAGAACTAACAAACGAATAAATATCACAAGCATTTTTATCAAAGAGCAACTGAGAGAATTACTCTATTCACCTTTAAAACACCTACATATGTATATGTATGTACATACATATGTACATATGTTTATATTTTAAAGAGAAAACTCTTCACAAAGCGACGAAACTCTTGAAAAAAAGAAAAACAATTCATGTCTTAAGCAAAAGTATTATAATATGTACATATGTATGTATGTTTGTTAGTATGTGCATATGTTTGTATGTACATACATATGTAAATGCTTTGATGCGCTTCGATTGGTTTTATATTTCAGAAAATTTTCCAATGTTAAAATAAATAAATTTTTATTTTTTAAAGATTAAACTTCGCTCAGTAAACAAACTTTTAATTTTTATTTTAAATGTGAACTTTTATCACTAGTGGGTATTAAAATTATAAATAATTTTAATATATTAAATATTATTTAAAATATTTTAAGAAATATAATATTATTAAAAAATTTATTATTTGCATAACTTTTCTATTACCTGGTATTCAGTAATCATAAAATAGAGCCTCAAAAGTTTAAACCGCAACACGACACGACGAAACATGCTTCGCACTTGAAAATATTTTTAGAAAAATAATAAAACACTACACTTACAACAAAAAAAAGCTTTTTTTAAACAACAACAAATATGAGCACCAAACAAGAGCAACTCTTTTATATATTTTTTTAACTCAAGAAATTTTACTTTTTTAAATATAATTTTTTTTAAAACAACTTAAAATAAAAAAAGAAATTTAATTTTTTTTTATAATTTAATAACATCTTAAATTACACTTTATCACAGAAACACAATAAACACTTTTTTAACTTTTGATTACCGACGCGAACCGTTTAAGATCGCGGCTGGCATTTATTGCAAATGATCAAAAAAAAAGGTGAAATTTATTGGTGGTAAAAGTGGGGAATAAAGAAGAATAAAAGATAATATGCAGTGTTGATTCATTTTTCATTTTATTTTGAAGTGTTAACATCGTAAGCAACGAGAAAAAAGTGTAAAATATGTTATTAAAAAATATATACATATGTATGTACATATATTTTATATATACTTATGTTATATATACATATACATATACATATATATGTTATTATACATATCGTTACCTTAGTCGTAAAAAGTGCTAAGTCCATTTTATCAAATTATTCAGGAGAGACAAAAAACTGTCTAAGTTTTATTAAGTAGACTTTTTGAAAATCTTTAAATGCAGTTTTTTTCTTTAGTCCATCCTCTTGAATTACCAGTAGTCGTAGGATTTTAAAATAAATCATTTGCGGACTTATAGGCTTTTTTGGACTTAGCACATTTGCACTTTGAAATTTCATTATCTTAGTAGGGACTTAGCATATTTTCCTTAAATATGTTTTCTTTAATTTCTGGAATTTAATTTAAGGAATTGTTCCTTATGAAGCATAATTCGTTACAGCGGTGTTCGCTGTAACCAAAAACGCTCAATTAAACCATTAAAAAAGTAAATGTATTTGGTGTTTACAAGAATGTATTTATTTTATTGGTGTTGATAACCAAAATATTAATTGGTTAACAATAAATAAGAATAAGAATTTTTAGTTTAAAGAAAAAGAAATAAATAATAATAAAAAGGTATATTTTTGCGATAGAGGGAACATCCAATTGCTTAAAATTATACGATTATGTTGAATTCAATAGTGTATTTATTTTAAGCGAAAGCTTCCTATAATATATGTAGGTACAGAGTATTTAGAAAAACCAATCATAGATGAGGTAGATCATCATAAAAACGGTTATGGTCTTTGGGTAAAGTCAGTTTTTTTTTTTATTTCTTGGCCCAAGCCAAGCAGGGTTTTCTACACGACCTCTTACGAATCATCGGAATCACTGTTAAATCCATAGGGAACCAGACCTTTAACTCCATCATCCGACTCAATTCCATAATCGACACAATTGAAGTTATTTTTCTCAGCAGAGTCCATAGCAAATATCTAACAAAATTGATAATTAACAATGGTTTCCCAGATACAAAATAAATAGTTACCTTCGGTGTCAAAAAACCTGTATAATTATGGTATTTTGCAATATTTTATATTTTTTAAAATTCACAAACCCGTATATATTTCGACTGAAGACAGTTAATACTTAAGATTGTATTTAGATGTGTGGTTATAACAAGGACGAAAAAAAATTAAAAATAACCAAAATTCTCAATGCATGCAAAAGAATTTAAGACTGTAACCACTATTTTTTTCATCTGTCATCTTTAGCGTCTGTTCTGTTTGAAATCTCATTAAAATATGTTCCCGTTTGATGGCTAAAGTATATACATACATTTATCAAAATCAGCCTTCAAGCATGCCAAAAATCTAAATTTTTTTGATTTCCCATCCAGCATTATCGGTGTCACACATACAAACAAATTTTTATTAATACCATCAAATGCTTGATGCGAATATGACAAATGTATAGTGGCCTTAAAGAATTAAAATGTTAATTGGGGAAATATTATTTTAAAACATTTGTTTTTAATTTTACAAAAATTTTGGTTATTTGTCGATTATTTTCGTACTAATTTAACTTAATGGGTAACCTATTTGTAAAAACATTTCAAGATTTGTTTTCTTATTAATTATTTATGTGCATTTAAACCTTCATAAGAAAACATTTACAAATAAAATATTACCAACAATGTTCAACAATTTACAGAATAATTATCATTTCATAACCATTACATTAATTTTAAACCTAAATATCGTTTTCAGCGTATCCTAATTTTTTAAAGTACTTATTAATTAAAACTGCAATATTTTCTCCAAAAACCTTATTTATGTGAAAGACAATAATTGTTTGCATTTTGGAAATTATTTGGATTTTGCCGTATATATTTCGCCATATGAGTTTCTTTATTATATCAAGAATAAAAATATGATTTTTTTGTATGAATCTGCACTTGTTCAACATCAGCTTAGATAAAAGCACAACATAGATAAAGGTTTTTGTCTAGTTTAATTCTAATTTAAATATATGTATGTAGTTCGGCTTAAGTAAAGCTTAAACTTAGTGTTTGTTTGGCTTTACTTAAGCTAGGTTTTACTTTTAATCTAGTTAAGTTCCAGCTTAGTCCTATTTCAAGTATAGCTCAGTCCCTGATTAGTATTACTTCAGTTCCAATTTAGTCTCAAGCTATTTCCATAAAATTTGCTCTGTTTTTGAGCTAACGTTCGTTTAAGTCCCCGTTTCAATTTCCACTTATGCTGGTTGTGTTTGCATTTTTTCTTGTTGTTGTTCGTTTTAAAAATTATTTACGAATCCTTTAACGCAATTTGCAGTTACAATAAAGTCTTTCCAACAATGTGTTTATTTTGTTCCTTGTTTTGTTTCGAAACCAGCTTGTTAAAATAGAAATTTCATGCGGAAATGTGCAGCAGAGTAACACAACTCATTCAAAATAGAACAACAACAACAACAATAACAAAGCACCTTTTTAGTAGTGGTAAAAAGTGACTGTCTGTCTGACAGTCAGTCAGTCAACGAACTAAGAAACAAATCAGTCTGTTACTTGGTTTTAAACGGCAGAAGGAAAAACCCCAAAGCTTTTGTTAGAGAAGTCCAACCTAATGCTTATTGGGAGAACAGTTTTGAACCAGGGTTGAGATATTAATGCATTTCTTATTGATAAATGGAATATGTAAGAATGTTGCGATCGGATAAGCCTGACCATAACCAGCAAAAAAAATCTTAACTTGGGAGCAGTAAATTATTGACCGATCCTTGTAAAATTTGTGAAGGGATATGAATTTATTTAAAACTAATTTCTGGGGAGTTTGATGTCTATTCAAGTATATTTTTAAAGTTTTAAAAAAGTTATGTGACTTTTGGCAGTGGTCTTTATATGAAAGCTGGCATTGGTATTATTAACCAATTACAGCTGCGTTAATACTAAGATTTTTCCTTTTAATTTTTTTTACAGCCAAAAGTTTTTATATTACAATTATGGACGTTAAGGTCTAATTTTGAAAGAACCTTTTATTGGGGTAAAGTGAAATCATGGTCTAATTATGAATGAAATTGACCATTTTTTTACATTAAATAACAGAAGAGGACCTGTATTTTGCTTACAAGGAGAGGCAGAAATAGCTAGATTGTCGGACGGACTATCCTTCATCCATTTAACTTTAACTTAAATATTAAGAAACTAAAAAAACTTCTAATTTGTGTTAATGGCCCCCTAGATCTGCTATAAGTTTGGCCCTTTATGTGTGTTTTGAGCAAACAACTTTATGCACGACTGACAACATCTAGACGTGTAGATGGCGCTGTCATGGTCTGAATAACGTTTTGTGCCCTTTGTATTTGTCTATGTGGCGGGAAGAAATAACTTTTGAAATTTGTATTTTTACTTTTAAATGTAAAGAACTCATGTTTAAAAAGCACTTTTAGTTGTTGCTGTGCAATTGTTTATTATTTCTTTTTAATGAAAAAGAATCTAAAAAATAAACACATAAAATGGTGTATGTGTGTGTGTGGCTCGTGAGCAATTTCATGGTTTTATGGCTTTTCGACTTTTTGTCGTAAAATGTGTTACTTTTTTCGCTTCTCTTAACATTTTTTTTTTTTGTTTTCTGAATTGACGTTTAAAGTTTTTGGTTTTCTGAGTTTTGCAATGGAGTTTACTGTTGGCTGCAAAGAAGGCTGTTTGGTCGTTAATTGAATATGAAGGTTTAGGTAAAATGTTAAATGGAAAGAGAAGAAAAAAGGAAGCTGAAAAAAGGATAAATTCATGAAAATTAAAGGAAACCGGAAATAAGTGTAACAATTGTTAGAATATGATGAATAAACTTAAAACTAAAATTCAAACTAATTTGTTACAAATTTTACTAATTTTTATTAAAACAAAAACAAATTCATATGTTCATTTATTTTTCGACCAAGAAAACCCTTGAAAAAAAAAGTTACATTAAACACATGGTCAGGAAATAGAAGCAAATATTTTCTTTATCCTTCTCAACAGCCAAACAACAGCTAAAACTCATTTCCGTTTATGAAAAAACTTGCTACTTAGGGGGGGAAACAAAAAAAATAGCTATAAAAATTTGTTACCAACAAGTTTTAAAAATCAAATTATAACTTTTTAAAATATAATAATAATAAAGTGCTAAAACACGCGATTATGTGTTCAGCGTTAAAAAGGGGACTCTGATTGCAATCTCTTGCCAAATCGCAAGCAACAAGAATTATTTGGCAAGAACGCGAAGAGAAAAGTTGTTGACAAATTTATTTAACACGCGATATAAATACAATTTACTTAAATTACAAAATTGTTTATTGCACGAAAACTGTAAGCAAAAGTAAGTGTGTGTGTTTGAAAAAAAAACGATCCCTTTACAAATCAATTACCCCCGGTTTATTATTATAAATATATAAAATTAAAGTCGTGTTGTCTCACTTGAGAGTTTGTTGTAATATGTTCTTGTTTTTTCTCGATTGCTTATTTGAAGCACAGATATAATAAATTATACAAAACGTGTAGCAGCAATTTGTTGCAGTTTAAAATTAATAAAACAAATATTTGAGTGCTAAATTGCGTTTTGTTTCTTAGCAAAAATTGCAGCAGTGAAGTTGATAAAAATGTTGAGATAGAAAATATGCAAAAAAATTAAGAAATTAATTTTAATATAAACGAACATTTTATTTGAACCCAAAGCGTTAACGTTTCGTTTAAATCAAAAAATTCCACGGACTGAAAACTATTTAATCAGTTGGCAAATTACGGCATTTGATATCGATCGTAATTTTGTTCGATCGATCGAGTTTTCTTTACATTTGGTCTAGGAATTCCAATTGAAATTTTTTATTTTCGATTGATATCGAAAGCCGTAATTCGCCCCCAGATATTACATTACACAATGTTGTCAATTAATAAACCACAATCAATATAACAGAACTAATACGGCAAACCGACTATAGTGTACATTTTATTGGTGTTAAATATTTAACAAATATTCGCATGTTACTTCCGTTTTTAATTTGTAGGAGAGATGTCTTAACTTTCGCTATTGTCTTTTATTAAATTTCAATTTCATATATTTGTTAGATTTTCTAGTAAATAAAAGAAACAGCAATAGAAAATAAAGTTTTCTATATTTTTTCAAACATAATTATCTTATTTGTCTTTATGTCTGTGTTCTATGATGCGTAATATTTGTGGTTAGAGTTCACACTAAATACATAACTTGAATCAAGTACGCATCTACACAAATAAATGCTCTACGAGATATTTTGCAATAATGCACTTCTACTCAGACTTTAAAACACACAAGTAAATATGTTTGTTCTAGTGATGGTAAATGGAAAATTATGATTAAACAGAGATGTGGAAAATGGTACTCAAGCAACACAGGCTGACTTTTTCACGACCTGAATGGTCGGATTTAGTAAGAAATATTTCTAATTTCAGTCAATTTGGCCATATTTAATCAACGTTTGATACATTTCTGGTTGCTAGATTTTTAATAAATTTACTGATCACGCTACGACCACGTAGCGATGTCGTACAATGACTCGTTGCCTTTATTCACCTTGCAACGTCGTAACGACGTCATTTGTAATTTTTCCGAGGAAATATGTGCTTTTAGACGTTAGTAATTGGCAAATCGTATAATGTACATATTTGACCGTCTATTTTTCAAAAAACGCGACTATTATTCGTTTTCGGTTGAAATGTGTTCGAATGATGATACATGATACAAACCATATAGCCGCCATATTTTATGAAAAAAATTTTTGACATGATAAAAAATTTAATGATGAATATTAAAAAAAGAAATTATTTATATGGGCATTTCCACGGAAATGGCAACCGCAGCCAAAAAATTCAGAGTCCATAAAAGTATGTTATTTTTACATATTTTTATAGGGAATCTATCAAATTTAACTTATGTAAACAAATCTTACATTTATTCATAACCCATTTTGAAATATTCGAATGCAAAGTCGAACAAGTGTTAAAGTTATATTTTAAACATTTCTATTGCATATTTTGTTTTGATTTGAATTTAAGAGGCATTATTTATTGACATTTGCTCTTTTAAATATCGGTTTATATTTAAAGAATATAAAAAAAATGTAAAAGGAACGATGCGATTACCAGTTACGGTAATTTTTTTCTTTTGTGTACCTTATATTTCGATGTCGCGTGCGACATTGAAAATGGACATTTGTTATCAGAGAGTCGAAGGTATTTGTACAATGCGCATCAAATATTAGTAGCAAACAGGAATTTTTATTGCAAATTAAATTAAAAAAATTTTGCTGGAAAATAATCAGCACTTTGGTCTCCTTACTTGTTAAAAGCTTGTAGCGTGCGACATCGTAAGTGTAAGATGTAAAATTAAAAAAAAAAAATTTCTAAAATATCTTTTTTTGTTTATGTTAACACAAAATATAAAATTTTTGAATAAAGATGAGTAAAAACGGCGGCGATAACAATAAAGCCAACTGCGAGAGAAAGGATGATGAATTTATGGGCACTTTTCAATGATTTTAACATTTTCTGATGGAAGCTGCGCTCAATTTAAAATTTATATATGTTGACAAGCTTGAATGACATTATTAAACAAATTGGATGTACATATATGCATATATGGAATGGAATTTTTTGCTAGTTCTCACGGGAAAGAAACCGTTGATGGAGTTGGAGCCGTCATTAAGAGAAAAGTGTGACAAATATCCAAATCTAAAAACGTTGTTTTACCCGATGCACTATCGTTTTATCGATGTGCAGAAAAAACACAAATGGAACTAAAATGTATTTTATACCAACTGCTTAAATTAAATATTTGTCTCTACATTTTTAATTGGACGAAAAATGGAAGGAAGAAAAAACCATTCCAGGTATATGCCGCTTAAATTCGTTTTGTTGCGATGGCCAACAGGTAGAAGCAGCTAGGACTGCATATTCCATTAAAAAAACCCTTTTTGGCATTAGAAATACTATTCTCAGTTAAGTTAGTTTCTGTTCTTTGTTTCAAAATATAAGGTGAATATAATTAATTACTAAAAGTCATATTATCATGTCTAATACATAAAAATTAAAAAAATAAGCATAAAAAGTATGATGGAAAAAATTGTCGCATTCGACATTGGAGAACTGCCCATATGTAATATAAGATACCAGAATAAATGGGAATGGTGTATTTTCACTTAATTTTGCATAAATAATATTAAAAATATATTTTTAAAGAAAATAAATGTCTCTAAAAAAAATATTTTCTTGCAATAATAAAAATTTTAGAACATAAATTTTTATCAGTAAATTTGTATCAGTTGTTCTGCATTTTTCATAAATATTAATAGCAAAATATTTTTAATAATCACATCCATTTTTGTATAGACTTGCAAAAAAAAAAATAAAAAAGAACTTATCCGACCAACTTTAAAGTAATATTAGTCGCTTGAGATAAATTTATTTATATTTAGCCGACCAACATTATAACAAAATCAGTCTTCTAAATGGAAAGAAAATACCATTTCATTCCTCTAGTCGTTATTGGTATCTGTTGGTTGTAAAAGTGGCGGTCGGCAAAGTACAGGATTCCTATTCCCCAAAACGGTTCATATTTGAGTCGTAACGTGGTCGGTACAACGTTAAATGGGTCGGCCGGAGTTGACTTAGACGTCGTACCGACTTCGTTACGACCAATCTGTGTTGCTTGGGTACTTTTTTTGTTTTTCGCCTCAGATTTTATGGTTTCTTTTTAGTAGAAAATATATGTTTAAGGTACTTAATTTTTCATAAGCACAATGTTTTGGACTAAGTCATAATTGTATCTATTTCTTACATCAAAATCACAGATTGTACTCAAAATTCATAGAATTGCATCAAGTCCTACCAGTCCTTTCACGATTGTACTCCCCTATTGATATAATCTTTTGTATATTTATTTGTGTATCATTAATATTACAGTTTACTTGAAGGTCTGTGTATATTTGAGGAGTATTTGAAATTGAGTTTGTGTCTGAGAGTTTGGTGTGAGCTTATGAGTTTTGTGTTTATACTCTACCCTTTTATATTTGTTATTACTCATACGTACGTATGTACATATGTATATACATCTACACTTGCACATACAAACATTTATGCATTTGTTTGTTGTCTATTTGATTTTGCTGCAATTGCAGTAGTTGTAATGCAGTGTCATGAATTTTCCAAATATATTATACAAGTTAAAGTGTTTGTGTGTGTGTGTGTGTATGTGTGTACACAATTTATATAAGTTTTTTGTAAACTTGTGGTAAATCCACTTAAGACATACAATGACAATTTGTTATTTTATAAGGTTAAAAAGAGCTTAATTGTGTTGATTATAGATTTCTGTGCAGTTGTGTATTAAAGTTAACGAGGAAAATCCTGAAAGTAATTTAAAAGTTGTTAGTAAAAGATTCTATGGATTTTATAAATTTCTCTTCGTTTAAATTTGCTTTAAATTGAATCATCTTATGTCCCTTATAAACAAAATTTCTCTGTTTTTCTTTTTGTGTTTTTTGTTTTAATAAGAAAATTTCCTGCCCGCCTTCGTTTGTGTACTCATGGCCGGTTCAGTATTGTGTATTTAGGATTTTATTTGATTTTAACTGTAGTTGAAATTCTTGTCAATTTCGTATGGTTTTCTAATACGTGCTAAAGTATTTTTGTATTAATTCTTTGATTATGATGAAGCTGAAAGTCAAGTTGCTTAAACCACTTTTTGTTAAATAAAACCATTTTAATGTGATTTCACAAAAAGAAGAGAAGACAAGACAACTTGAATTTTAAATAAACTCGAAGCATTTTTTTAAGATTTTCATAGTAGAATGAGGCCTTTCATGAAAGTTAAGAAAACATTACAAAAAATAGTCTTAAAGTAAAAAATCTTTGTAATGAGTAACAATATAGAGCATATAATTCAGGTATCTGTAACAAACTTTAAGTATTGAAATACTTTGGTTAATAATTTTTAAAATTAAAAATATATTTGTGCAATTCACAAGCTACTTATGATATCATAATGTCATATGTCCTAAAAATTTTAAATGGTTAAGGTACTTTGTTGTTTCTTTTTTCATTCGGCTAGGGATAGTTTACGACAGCACAATAAACATAGCATTCAGAATCATATTATTTTAGGACAATTTTATTATGAAAAGCAACTTAAACCATTTCAAATTTTTAGGACATGTGACATTATGATATCATAAGTTAGCTTGTGAATTGCTCAATTGTTTTTCTTGCTTAAAATAAAGGAAACCTTTTAAAATACTCCACTGTAGTTCTATCAGTTATTGTTGTAGGTAAGTTCTCGCATAACAAAACATTTTTCCATGATACAATGAATTATAATCGAAACAAATAATAGACTCTGGAAAACACTTTTGACATATTTTAGGTATCTCGCTAAATTATGAAATTTCTTTACTTTAAAGAGGTTCAGCGAAAGATGTTCAAATTTGATATCGTCCTCTATTAAGTATCTTTTTTGTACAATAAGGGTCCAATAGCCGTTTTAAAAACACTTAATCAAAATACGATACTATTTTCATTTAAATAATTTAAAGCTAAACCTAAACAAGAGCGGCAAGCGTTTTTTAGCTGTCAAAAATCCTCATGTATTGTATAAAGTAAACCGAAATACCGCGGCGGCAACGCAAGACGGTTGGATAATCCAATTTTGACAACGCGTTTAACAAAAAAATAGAAAACAAATGAAATTGTCAAAAAATTAAAACTGAAAATTTTAAAAAATTACAATTGAAAGTTTAAAAAAAGTAAAACTGAATTTTAGTTAAAAAATATTTTATTTTTTTGCTGTTTGTTATTGAAAAAACAAATTGTTGTCAAAACATCCCAGGGTTGTTAGATGTTTTTCAACCCTGTTTCTATTATTGACATAGCGATGCCGCTTTTGCTTAGGTATGCACCTTTAGCGTTAGCGTTAGCGTGGCGGAATAAAACTCAACGCTTGACGCCCTTGTTTAGGTTTGTCTGTAATAAAATCTTTTCTTTGTAGAAGACTGTTTTGATTTCAGTAGCAACAGAAGATATAAAAGTTGTCTTCCGATATCCGACAAGACTGTTGGTTTTGGCTGTAAAAATTAGAATTGTTAGTCTGTCTGGAAAAGATAGCAACTCTGTAGCTCTTTAGGTTATGATTATCATTTATTCTAAAGGGCCTTACATATACACATATATGTATATGATTACCCGCAATCAAGTTTATGAATAACATAAGCACACAATCGATTGTTGTGATAATTATTATTGTTGACCCTCTTACCCAAGACTTACAATATTAATGTGGTTGTGACAAACTTTTATTTAAGCAATTGCAGTAATTCCAGAGAGTTAAAATTTAAGTGACTTAACCATGTTTTTTTATTAATATACATATGTATATTAATACAAACTCTTTGTAACCCTTCAGTAGAATGCGACCAAATTTTCCAATTTCCCATTGGTGATTTGTGTTGATCAAGTCTTTTCTAAGAATGTTTTCGGCATAATATTCCATTGAAAAACTAAGAAACAATTTTAGTAAATTTTTATATAGATTTACTTTATCTAAAAGCATTTTAAAGCTTTGCTTAAAACTAGCCAACTTTTAAAATATATATCAAACAAGATTCTACACGCAAAGAAAAAACATGGTTGTGTATGGTTACGGTAATATGATCACAGACAATTTAAAAATTCTATGATTACTGAAATCATTATATTATTGCCACAATCATAATATGGTTGTAGTCATATTTTACGGCAATACCATGATCATATTATGGTAATCATATGTATGATGCTCTTTGATTATAGTTATTATATATTTTAAAGGCATCATATATATGATTATCCGTAACCATGTTTATAGTTTATATACAATCATATAATGATTTTCACAACCATATAATGATTTTCGCAACCATAATATGATCATGGTATTGACGTAAAATATGACTACAACCATATTATGATTGTGGCAATCATATAATGATTTCAGTAATCATAGAATTTTAAAATTGTCTGTGATCATATTACCGTAACCATACTCAACCATGTTTTTTTTTGTGTGTATAAAATATTTTCTTTATCCCTCTTAGTTTTTTTTCTATGACATGTCTCTCTTACATCTTTAATATCCTATAAACGGCTTTTCATTTAATGTCTGCGGTATTTAAAAACATTATTTTTTTTAGTTGTATAAGAAAATGTCTACAATTTCAAGTTGCCCTTTTTCCACCAACCACAATTTCTTCCTTTATATTATAAAACATTTACTTAATATTACATCCATAGAAACTAAAATAAGCCAAGAAAAAAAGCAATAAATAGCAAAAATATCTTGTCGTCGGTTAACAACAATGGTTTTGTGGTTTTTCTATATAAAATGATAAGTGAAAATTAATTTTTAGAAGACAAAAAAAACATTTCAATGACATTTTACAATAACATGTTTGGCTCGCGAGCAAAATTTATATTAAATAGTTACAAATAAATAAAAGAAAAAAATTCCCGTAATGTAAAAAGAAACTGATGTTAACCACAACTTGATGTGGGAAGAGTGACGTATGAAGAGAAGAAAAAGTCAAATTGAAAATCAATTAAAAGTGTAGTTTGACAAATAATGTAAATTTTAAAAAGCTGTTTAGCACACACTGTTTTATATAATCCTTGAAAATAAAATAAAAATATTTCAGGGAAGAATAGGATGCTTGCATAAGCAGAAATTGACCAGTAAAAGAGTATATTTTTGTATTTTCATATGAGTAGAAAAAGTATATAAAAGTTTATTTAAAACATTCATTTGTAACATTAAGAATACATACATATATACAAAATTATTTTAAATAAGGGAGCCAATTGACCAATGTCCGGTTTTCGGCAGCCTGTTTGTAAGTGAAAACTATTTCTAGCTTTAGAAAACAATTTTTTTTTTGTGTATATGTATATGTAAATGGGATTATTGTTAGTTTATATTAATTGGAAACTATAATTTTTAGTAATTGAGAGCTTAAACTAATAGGGATAGTATTTCTATACAAGATCAACGGGTGACTGCAGACAAGTTGCGTATTAAACTTGAGAGAACTAATTTAATTAATAATTTTGTATTAAAGAAATCTCTAAATAAACTAATTGCCTTTTATTTTGATATTATTTTGAGTTTCTGTTTTTATTTGTGTATTTGTCGTCCCTTATAAAATGTTTAGCGTTAAATCATAAACTTTTGCTAAAGAAACTGGATACAATGGCTGGTTTCGACAATACTTGTTTAAGCTGGTTAAAGTCATACCTTTTGTGCAGAATACAATCTGTAAAATTTAATTCTGCAAATTCGAAAAATATATTGGTAAAATCCGATGTTCCACAGGGAAGTCATCTCGGGCCCATTTTGTTTTTATTTTTTATAAACGACTTGCCGGAAGCAATAGAATATTCTCATCTGATGTTCGCAGATGATGTGAAAATATTTTTGAGCTTCAAACATGCACCAGATCATATTTATCTTCAAAATGACTTAACCTTTATGTCAACAGCAGCATACCCGGGTATGTTTTGCGTTTTAAAACAGCTATATCTTAAGAAGTAACAATTGGATCGATCTGAAATTTCATGATATCCTAAACAAAAGTGTTTTAGACCATATTCTTATGTTTGAGTGGGATTGGACAACTAAAGCTGAAGATATGGCCACTTTTCAATTTATATTCCTTACGTCAACAGCAGCATACCCGGGTATGTGTAGGAAAATGCATTAAAATATTTCATTAAATTTGAAAAATAAATTATTTTCGAGTTAATGTTTTTCAAAAGGTACAAAATAAAATTGTAAAATTAATAAAACAGAATATAGAAAGTTAAAATATTGTGATTATTTTGGAAATTTTTGAATGCCATCAATAGAATGTGATGCACGCACAATGCAATTACCCTTTGTTGGGCGATGTTTTGTACAAATGTAGAAGGTAGGTAGGTTCGTCGATAGAAGGAGTATCACAGGGTCTCATGTTCCTTAGGGCATGCACTTAAGCCTGTGGTCGGCTTGTTGTGCGTTTCATGGGGTGAGAAAAAGGAGAAAAAAGGGAAAAAAAGGAAAATGGAGGAGCGAAAATAGATCGAGAAAAACCGCACTGCCCAAAGGAATTTGGTCATTAGAAATAATTTCCTTAGTGCAAATGTAAAAAAAACCCTTTGGTTTTATTCTGCGAGTGCTGTCACTTTATTCCTCGCCTCTTACTGCAGCATCAATACTTTCAAAGGACCACCTTTTATGGCCTCAATGGCATTCCGTGTGGAGAATATTCTAGTACTGCGGTTATTCTTGGCTTTAACTTCTACTTCAGGTTATACCAGTTGTCCGCTAAGTTTGTGAAGGAAAATCGTACGCCAGCTAGTTGAAGCATGCCCCTCTGGGTGGTTCTCCACGAAAGTTATGATCACAGTATAGGTGTCTTTATCTAAATGTTAGAAAAGAAAGATAAAGGCTATCTATGTTCGCTTGGTAGAATATTCTGCCAGATATTTGTCAATATTGTCAGCGCCGCCTTTATTAACCTCTATCAGAATCTATTAACATATGTTTATATTTACATATATGTAAGGTATTTTAGGTCTTAGCAAACTTGATTGCAATGGTTTTTTGTCCATATCTTTGCAGATTCTGGGCCAATTAGTACATTTTTTTCAAATTTCCTAAAAGGAATGTCTAACAAGCAAATATAAATAAGTTTTGTGTAAAAAAAAACTTGTCCCTTTTTTACTTATATCTTGTTAATTTGTTTTAAAAATTCCCAAAATGCATGTCTTGCAATTTCCCAAAATGCATACATATAATTGACTTTTGTGTAAACAATTTGTCATATTTTTTGCTTATATCTCGTTAATTGTCAGATTGGTGATTTTCAATAAGAAAAATCTCAGGGAAATTTCTGATAATTTGATACCAGCAGCGGGTCTGTAAGACGTCAGGAGGCTGAGAAAACTTGATTTAAACAGACAGACAGACGGACAGGCGGACATGGCTAAATCGACTTCCCTGTCTATAAGGATCCAGCATATTTGTACTTTATGGGGTCGTAAAAGGTACCAACGAAATGACAAACTTATATATATATACCCTTGCCACCTTTGGTGAAGGGTATAAAAAAAATCCCGTACAAAATGAATGTGCATACCCGGGTATGCTGCTGTCGACGTACGTATAATTTTTTTGCTGTAGACATAAAGGTTAAATAAGTTTTATAATTGGTGTAACCTTAATTTAATGAAACTAAACCTGAGAAAATGCAAACACATGACTTTTACAAGGATGTGTGATACTGTTAATTAATATTATATTAATTAAGCTTTACACAACATATTACGATCGCTGTTAATAAAGCACGGGGAATCTTAGCTTTTATGAAACGATGGGCATAAGAATTTTATGACCCCTTCATCACGAAAAGCTTATTTATGTCACTTGTGACACCGACCTTAGAGTATGGCTCAGTTGTATAGGATCCTTATTATTATGTCTATATTGATCTTATCGAATCTGTCCAAAAACAATTTTTAGTCTTTTCTTTAAGAGATGTATATCGAGATTGTACTACGCTTCCATCATATTCATCAAGACTTGCTTTGATAAAATTACCAACATTAACAAGTAGAAGAATTATGCATTTATCGCCAATCTTTTTAATGGATCTGTTTCATTCGAATTTCTTTTAAGCAAGATATCTTTGAACGTGCCTCAATGCTCACTACGATACAATAAACCACTTTATGTTAAAACCTTTCGAACAAACTATGAAAGGGCTGATCCGCTTAGAAAATTATGTTGTGCTTTTAATGATATGTTTAACTTTATTGATTTCTCTTTAAATGTTAATAACTAAATGTTTTTATATTGCAAAATTGTATATTTTAAAACTTAGTCTGTACGGATTATCTCCAAAGACTTGAATAAATAAATAATATCTGTGTTTTGCATTCTAAATCGGTTTTTTCAAACACCACCATCAAAATCCACAAAGAAAAAAATGTATTTATGTATAGACACGGTTCTGATAAATTATTTTAAATGTATGTATGTAAGTGCAAATTATTTAGTATATACATATGTATATAGAAACGACTGAGCATGGGCAAATGTTGTAATACTATATTCAGATAGAATTTGTCAAACTCTTCTTTTAGTTTAAACTTTATTTGTTACAGTTATTTATAACTTTTTAAATTTAACTACAAAAACTTCTTAAATTTTCCATAAGAACAATTTCTTTTCTTTCAGCCGCTTTGTTGTTTTGCCTTAAATTTTGTATCCTTTTTTGGTAGACGTTTTTCTAACAACATTTATTTGTCTTTCGATGTTTATTTGTCTGCAAATATCATGTTGACTTTTTCTTCCCCTCTGTTCTAATTTCAAACGTAAAGCAATGCGGTTTTATAGCTACGTTTTCGAAATTTTTGTTGATTTAGCAACTCTTTGAGGGAAATGCAATGAAATTTAATTTGGTAAGAAAAATTTTAAGGGAAAAAGTTTAAAGTTTAAATAAGATTTAAGGAAAAATCCAATAAGTAGACACTAAACAAAGAGCAAAGACTTAAAATATATATGAATTTATAAGGCAATTTCCATGGTTACAACATTGCATGTAAAGAATTATATTTGTAACCGAAAATATTATGGTTTTAAAAACATAAGCAATCGATGAGATGATTGCAAGTTAAGAAATTAGAAATCGTTTTTTTGCAATACAACTTTTAAGAAGATCGTTTCTGAATGGTTATACCCTACAAAGATGGAAAATATATTTTTTTACTTTTGCTGGCGTTAAAACGCCTAATAAGCTGCCACATCAATAAAAAATTCCTTCAGTAATCGGACTTCAAAGTTAAATTTTTTTGTTATTCTTAATTATCCTTAAAACAATTTGAAAATTGCCCTACACATATCCAATATCAACATAATTAAGCTCATCTTCTCAGAGTTATTTTAATAGTTAGTCGAGTGTACGGATAATCGATTGAATTTATTTATTTTCAATTTTTATTTGTAAGACAATTTTAGTGCCAAAAAAATCCCCAAGAAAGATATTTCTTAGACCTTGGGGTGTTAAACTGGCATTATTTTAAATTTATTGTTGAAAAAATATTCTAAGTGAAATTTGGTTGAAGTTAATCATAATATTTTTAGTTGTTTTCTAATTATTTTTACTCTTTTTTGAATATTTATAGCAGTTGCTGGAACAAATTTTTTTTTTAATTTTAGCGGCGAAATAGTCGATTCTTTTAACCAAACATCTATATTTTTAAAAAAATTTTTGAAATCCTATTAAAAAAATCCCGGTGTTTGGGCTTTGTTTAAATAAAATCATGTGTAGATTATTCGTAATCAGCAATAAGTCTTTACGACTGCTCTTGGAGGCCCAATTTCAAGATCTTCTAAATAATAATAAAATTTCAGAAATTAATTCAATTTTATATCATTTTGAATTTACATAGTGATACAATTATGTCAGTAAGTATGTCCACAGTTCTTTTTCTTAAAATCTGAATACATTAACTTGAAATTTAAATATCTATCATAAAATGACTGCCACCCTAATGTATGTACAAAATGTCCACATATGTAAAAAACATAGAACAACGAAGAAGCAATTGACATTATTTTATAAAAAAAAAAACAAAAAATATCTATAAAGATTTTAAGACATTTTACATGCAAGTCTTTGCTGCAATATTGTTAAGGGTTAGAGCATATACATATGTACATACATATGAGAACTTAGTTATGTTGGACACAAAAAAACATGTTGCAATTTGTTTAGAGATAAGATATTTTTGCATGTTTACTATGTACATGTGTATAAGCTTGTTACAGAAAAAAAAAAGAAAACAAACATTAAACTAACAAGTTAAATTAAAACATAAAAGTCTCTAAAATAAATTTGCATTAAAAACAAGTTACGCTTAGAACTGAAACGAATTTAAGATACTCTGCAGCCAACAAAATTATAAACAACTACAGTAGTTCTACAGGTGATTTTTTAAGAAAAAGTTAAGTACGCAGAGAAAGGTATTTATTTAGGTATCATTGATCGTAAATTATTTAAGTTTAAGCCTCCTTTTTAAAATAAATGTTTAAGTCTATTAAAAGTCTTAAATTCAAAAATTTTATATATGTATATGGGTCATTTCACGTCAAGTGGACCAACTTTTAAAATCGATGTCTTCCGATCGGAATGAAATTCGCACCATAGTTAGGCCTATCAGATAGTAGCTTAATGACAATTTTTCAACAATATCGGTCTAGAACTCTCTGAGTTAGAAGGGGTCAAAATTTGACCTTTTGGCCAACCAGGTGTTTTTTCTCATCCATGTAACTTATTACCTATTGCTCTTAGCGAAATTTTTCGAAAGTAGTTTAGATAGCTATTTTTTCAATCTTTCCATAAAAAAATTTTTTTAAAAAATAAAAAAAAATTTTAATTAATTTTTTTGCAAAATAAATTTTTTTTAATTTTTTTTTCAAAATGGGCCCTTTTTTTTTTTTTTTTT